>JAJQOW010000052.1:0-112500 GCA_037975125.1 Latrodectus hesperus | reverse complement strand
TATTATGTGACCACGAACATCGTAAATTTTGCATTTATACTGACAATATGAGAGTCATGGAAGCAATTAAAAAATATTGAAATACTTTATCATCCCTTAATTTCTCAAACTTATACCATCTTGGAAACTTTATGAAACTGAGATTACGAATATATTTTTTGTTGGATACTTAGCCATACATAGAAATAATAAAGCAGCAAAAAATATATGTCCGTACTTACAACTAGGTGTACCTCTGTCCAATATAAAAAATTACTGCAAAAAATTTATGTATTCCTATTAATTTATTTATTAAATGGTGGAAGCTATGAGATTTACAAACTATGAACAAATTACATTCCATCATTCCTAATATAATTCCATTATCAGTTTTACCACAATGTACATCTGATGTAAAACTCATTTGTTTATGTATTGAGGATACTCGTTTTACACATAAGCACTTATTTTTAAGTGAGTCTAAGCCCTATTGTGCTAGGTGTAATGAATTATACTCTGTTCAGCATATTTTAATTGATTACCCTGATTTTTTAATCACTCTCGTATTGCATGTTTTAATTCTACCTCCTTAACATTGCAAGAGCTTATTAGAGAAACTCTTCACCACAACCCCTTCACCTTTTTATGTTCTATTAAATTCCTACATTGTGTATAGTCATTTTACTTTTACCATTATTTATTTTATAAGATCTTACATCAATGAATGGTATAATTCATTGATGTCAAATATATGGTATAACATTCAAGAAACATTTTATAAGATCTTACAAAATGTTTCTTGAATGTTATACCATATATTTGGTATTATCTATTTCTAAACTTTATACTTGGTGCAGCATGTCTGTTTTTGGACCTTGCGCCATAAAACCCAACCAACCAATCATATATTTGGTGCAGTTTGTCTTAGACAAGACTTTGTGCTATTAAACTTCATACAATCAATCAATAAAATTTAAAAGGGAGAAACATTAGTGGCAAGCTTTCTAAGAATCTTTTGGCAGCCTTAGTATGCCTAAATATGGAAGACACTGAAAAATTAACTTTTATTTTCATTTATAAAAGCAATAAGCAAAATATGCTTTAAAAAAATCAAGAATTTTTATTTTCAGCACTGGTAAATAAGGTTGGATGACATCTGATTTGTCCAGTTAGACTTGCAATCTAAGAACTTAACTGAAAGAAAGTATATGATTCTACATCAACAACTCATCACAAATTAAAATCGACAAGTTTACTATTTTGAAATGAATCAATGTTTTGGATTGTAAATTAGTTTAAAACATTAAAGTTTCATCTGATGGACCAAGATATTATTTTAAGCTTAAGTTACAAGTATGGCATGTAAGCTCTATTTTAATAACTGAAATAGTGTTGAATAAAAGAGATTACATAACTCTTCGCAACTTTATTCAAGCAAAGTATGACATAGAGTTAGTCTTCAGGCTATAAAGAATTATTTCTCTTCCCAAGTATATTTTTGAAGTGCGAAAAAGAGAACAAGGTTTAACAAATTCGGTTCTGTAAATTTTATAATTTTTCAAGATGATACTGAGGAAAATCAAAAAACTAACAGTTAACTAATATTTTAAGAAATAAATCAACAGCACAAAAATCACTGACAAGGAAGGTGATAAAGACTAATAACATATTAACAAATGCTACCAGTGTTTTAAAAAATGATATTGCAATCTTATTAAATATAGGAAATTAATGGAAAAAAGGGAACAAAACTGCTGATGTTGACAATAGGAAATATAGTGGTCTTCCAAATTCAAGCAGTTGAAAATCTACATTACCTCACGATCATAATATTTAATTATGATTAAGTGTACTCATGGCAGAATAAATGTTCTTACATCATATAAATACATATCTTTTATTATTTTATATTGTGTAATACTTAAAGCCAAACTTATTTATAATAACACCTTTATTATATCTTGATTGTTATGGTCTTCTTGGAGACCAATATAACCAATATTGGTTATATTGGTCTCCAAGATATGGTGCATTTCATTTATTCTATATGTATAGCTATCATACCACTTTAAACCTTACAGTTTTTATTTCAATATTTTGATAATTAATGTTAGATGTATGAAATAATAGTAATTATTATATTTTACTATATGATATAAAAAATAGAGGAATCTAATAACATTAGGTTTATATTTTCTAACTTTTTCCTCCTGTATATTTTCTCAGATTTTATTTAAATATTTTTTACAGAAATTGATTGCCTATGGCCATCTCACTGGAAGCATAACTGATCCTGCCAATCCTTCTAAACTGTTGATAGACAGAATTGTTGAAGCAATTTGTAGCTGTTTTCATGGGCCTAATACTGATGATGGAATTCAGTTGCAAATTATAAAAGTATGATGTATTTTTCACATCAAATGTTTTTTATTTATTCTGACTTATTTATTTGAAGTTATCTTTTTATGAATATTCTTTTAAACTGGATTATTTTAGCATTATTTAATCTTTTGATTACTTCAGTTATTTCCCTTAACTTTACTATAAAATCTTATTAAACCTATTTTTTTTCAAAAAATAATTAGTTTGTGGATTCTATTCCTATCTTGGATTTCTTTTGTGTAGAAGTTTGGAATCAACTTTAAAATGTAAGTTGCAGTCATTAATGATAATTTTTCACATATTAGTGAAAAATTATCATTAAGTGAAAGTGACAAACCAAATCTTAAAAGTAATCTTTTCTAATGGAATCTTATTTCTCTTTTATGAAATTATAATTTAATTAAATCATGTTAATAACGTTACATGATTGCAAAATGTGTGATGAGGTAAGTATTAATTAATGAAAAGTTGTTTTACCTAATTTAAGGTAATGGATACTAATTTAAATTTTGTTTGTGGGACTGTGAGGTCTTGATTGGTTAGGGCATTGTTCTCATTATCAGAAGATAGAGAGCTCAAATTCTGATTCAACCAAAGATTCATCATGTTCACTAATAATGGCTGAGACACATAAAATATGTCGCAGTTGCATTGTCCTCTGTGTACTGATACCTCTAGGGTGGCATGAAAATCTGAGGTTTTCTTGGTTCCTTCTTTTAAGTTACAAAAATCCACCTATTTTGGGGGTCACAATTGCATGCCCACTGGGAATCTCTCTATATAAAGGTGACATCTCTTTCGCTCCTTGCAGTACTGAAAGTGGTAAATCATGTATCCAGGTGTTGAAGAAAAAAGTGTTATTTGTAAATAGCTTATTCAAGAAACAGTTTTTGCAAATCTATATGAGTTATATATGTTTAACTAGCATGCCAAGCCTATTAACCTTTGCAGGAGGTTGTTTCCGGGGTAAAAATTTTGGGGAAAATTAGGACTTGGGAAAATAACAATTTTTACTTAGCTTTTCATTCAGAATGCTCTTTCATGCCACAAAAGAAAGTGCCAAGTATAGATCTGCTAAAAGTAATGCAAATTAAATATGAAATGCCTGAAAATTCTATTTACTTATGTAGTAATTAAATATTGAAGTTGTGATTGAATCTCTGCTGCAATGGAATGATTGTACTTTTTCAACAATAAAAGAATATCAATTATATTTTCAAGAATTATAACAGAATATAATCAATACTTTCAAGTGCTACTGTCATGAAGTACTTCTTCAAGAAGTGATCATAGCTTAAAATCAGCATATGAAATTGGCATTCTATATGCAATGCACTTGTCAATCTATGCTTGCAATGATTTTACGAAAAAAACTATATCTAAAATATAGTCTTTACAAATTATCATAACTGAAGAAATCCAAGAACATTTACCTGACGTGAAGATAAGTTATCTGTTCAAGAACTTCAATAAAATAAACTCATTGTTACTCAAAATTTTATTTCAAGACTTTCTGACTGTGGACTCCGATGAAATTTGTATGTAAGAGCTATCAGATGACTAAGAACAGTAATAAATTAAACGAACTTTCATATGTCATACAAAAAGAAAATGCATAGTACTGTGACAATCTACAAGCCAAGTAGATGAATGTTTTAACAAGATTGAGGTTACATTTTGTGAAAAACATCAGTGAAAAGATTTGCTATATTTAAAATAGAAATATATTTATTTTTTAATGTGATTTTGCAAGTGAAAAATATAATTCATTTACTGTACCCAATTTTTCATCAATAAAATAAAAGTATTTTGTTTTTAAGTGTGAATTTTATTTTGCATTTGTTTTTGTATAATTTATAATTAATAATTTTTTTCTAATAGAACTTTATTTATAGAGTACGATTTGGTTTAAAAAATCAGTTTTTAAATCTAATGCACTTATTTTTCTTATTTTATGAACTATTTTATTGGTCATAAAATAAGAAAAACAAAGTTTTCTTTACAGTAGTACAGTATTTTGTACAGTAGTTTTTACATGTGATGCTGGGAAACTTAAATAATTATTAAATTCTACACTCAGATACTCTCTTTTTATATCTATTATTTGACAGCCAAGCTAGTATATGACTAGTTAGCATTCAGGCCTTTAATTCAACAGTTTCTTGGGTTTGAATCCCTTTGTGCTTGAGTGTTTGAAGTGATTCAGAAACCACTTTAAACTGCAAGTCCTTGTTTAATATCATGTGCAAAAATTTATTTCTGAGTGATCTTGAAATAATTCAATCTTGTGTTATTTAACATTGACTAGAAATAAATCTTGAGTTTTACATTGTGGAAAGTATGAACTTTATTAAAACATACATTCTGTTATGCTCGTTGACTTAGCATTCATTTATGGCTTGATAATGTCTTGCATTTTCCCTAAATTGTATTTACTAAGAGAGAAATTAAGTTCCAACATTGAAAATAATTTCCCTATGTATTGAACACTGATTCTTCAACAGAAAAATATTTTTATGATTTCTAATGTTAAATGATGACATATGAATAGTTTGTAAGATCTTGTTGTATTATCTTACTTTAATGAAACAATTGTGCTTAGCAAGAAATTTTTTTTTCTCCATAGCTTTTGAAAACACTACTTATGTGCGAGAAGCTTTAAATGAGTTTTAAAATTTCTTGATTTTTTACATACAATAATTTATACCAGGTTTGCAACTGAATGATTCATCTTCTGGCTTACAGTTCAACAGTCTTTTTGTTTCTAGTCTTGAGTAATAGCTTAAAATTGTTGGTCCAGATTGAATTAGCTTTACTGAATAAAAGTAATCAAAGAGCAACAACTAGAACATATAAATTATATTTAAAGGAAATATTAATAACTCTTAAATTTCTTTTATGTGCAGCCCATTTGTGCAATAAAAGTGCATGTTAGACAAAAAAGTAAACAGAAAATATGACATATTTATGATTTGATTAATATTAATGCATCATTTTTATAATTACTTAGATTATGAAAATGTAACATAAATGAAGTAAATCATATTCATTTTTATAATGAATTTAATAATTTTATTCTTTTCTGTTAATAACCCTGTAAGCATTTTAATGTCATATTAATTCAACCAAACTTCATTAATTTAATGAAATAATATTAAGGTATTTTTTGTGCTTATATTTATTAGGCTTTGTTAACTGTTGTGACATCTCAAGCCTGTGAAGTGCATGAAGGTAGCATTTTGCTTTCTGTGCGAACTTGTTACAATATTTATCTTGCAAGCAAGAATTTGATTAATCAAACCACAGCCAGAGCTACTCTCACTCAAATGCTTAATGTTATATTTGCACGAATGGAAGTTCATGCAGTAAGTGATTTTGGTTTATATTTTTACACTAGTGTCTCTTAAATAAAATTAAAAGCATTTTTTTTTGCAATAAATAGAAATGTCTACAAATGATAGTTTAGGAAGCTATTTCAGTTTATATATCTGATTTCTGGCTAATGGTTAAGAGAATGTTTTTTATTATCTCCCTATTCATTGATCTATCAAAACCTATTTATCTATCAAACTATTTATATATCTATATGCATATAAGTATACATATAGTGTTTATAAAAGTAGAATTTGAATAATAGCTTTGTAATAATATAATTTGTGTAATTTTATGCTTTCATTGTTTAAAGAAAACAATCCTGGTCACACAGATGGTTACAATGATTACCTGTGATTGTTTGAATTATGATGGAGAGTCACTGGTAAGCTCCAAGTGGATGTCATTTGTTGGCTACTAGTCTTATATCTGTTTAATTACTCATTATAGCAAGTCTCATACATCAGGTACAATTATTAAGAAGATTGGATAAGGTTTTCCATGAGTCAGCGGTAGCATGATTAGTCACAGATATTATTTACGGGAACAGTTTCTTCAGATAATCATGTGACCTCAAAAGATAGTCAGATGTTATATGGGCTACTCATATGGCTGTACACTGTATGATTATAGTCACATACACACATGTATATTTGAACTATAAAGAAAAGTAGTTATATGTGGTATATCATGATTCTTTTTAAGAAACTTTTTGACGAAGATCTTTAAATAAAACTTATTTCTTTCATTTTCAAAATCTATTTCTATCTGCTTTAAATTAATTTAAATTTTGTTTTAATGACTATGGAACAATTAGGTTAGGTTTATGAAGATTAATAAAAATTATTTAAAGTGACTTTAAAGTGACATCCTTCTAAAAGTGAAACAAGCCATAATTGTTAGAAACTCAATCCATTTGCATTCATGCTATTTCAAATCTTAAAGTTTCATTTTGTTGGAAATATTATTTGCTATTGTTAAATAAGAATTAACTTTATTTATCAAACTGAATGTTTTTTAAGAAAAGAAATTAATTTATTATAATTTAAAAGTTTTACTTAAAAATATAATTTGTTTAATAATGGAAAATCCTAGATTTTAAAACAACTATTTAATACTTAATTACTATTATCAGTATAAAAATAAAAGCAATATATATTTTGCATTGCAATCTTTTATTAATTTTAATGACTGAAGTAGAATATTGCTTTTTAATCAATCTTCAATTTTACTAAAGTAATATATTGATTAATTCAAAAGTAGCATGGATATTTAAACTCTAATCAGTACTAAATTATAAAATGTGATGTCATAAACAGTGAGCATAAATATGGAGCATAATTTTTTAACTTTACTTCTTCTTCTTAAGGTTGGGTTTGTATGTCATTGGCACCTTTGCTTTAATCAGCATTTTGTACCATTAACTCCAAACCCAATGTTTCCTAGTTCCAGTTACTCGGGTCACCCACTTTATTAATAAAGTCCGATAACCCTTTAATGGAGTCTAGATGTAACTCTCTAGTATGGATAATGCCTAAAGAAGTTAATCTAAGGAGGGCAAGAGCCTCACGTTTGTAAATGATATGCTTGGCCGTTTCCTCTTGCGTATAACATTTCCTGCAGATAGGGTCTTGCTGAAACAGTCCCATTTTATGGAGGTGTTTTCTGAAATAGTAGTGCCCAGTTATGTAGCCTACGATTAAGCGTATCTTCTGCCTAGAGCATCTTAGAATTTCAGAGGCAATCCTCACTGATGATCCACAGATGATTCTGGTCAGAGTCAGTCATGCTAATGATAGCTTCCTGACTTTCACCAGAAGAATATGGTTTGGAGGTCACTTCTATCACCTGTGAAGGAATCATTGCTGCCCCTTCACTAGATTGCCTCTGAGTTCCCTTGTCTTTTTCAGCAAGGTCTACTTCAGAGGCTTCACCTGCAAATGCAGAAAGATTTGTTATTTCTTGTGTCTTTTCAGCCCCAAGATAACAATTAATAAGCTCAGGTAATATGACAGTCCACCCAGCATTGCCTGAGTTACTGGGCAAGGCAAATTACTCTAGAAGTTCGCCAGGCAACTAGAGGCTCTGCTAAGACACCATTACTGCGGTGCCAAATAACCCTAGGCACGAGTCACATAACACCAGGGTTTACAGGAGCTGGTTCACGGCCTCTAATTCTGTATTCAAGGCTGTCCTGTCATTTCTACAGGACATTCGGCTATCCACCACCTGCCGACGCGCCTGGTAGCTGCTCAAGCCCCAGGTTTTAACTTTAAGTCAAATTAAAAATACTTTTTTTTTTTTTAAACTAAAAGTATAGAAAAAGGATACATCTATGAATTAGAATTTGTTAATAGTTTTTGTTATAACAGCTAAATCAGCCATAACTAATCATTTAAGAAATCAAATAGAAAATATTTAGTTTATTCTATAAATTTAAATGTTTATAGAAAAAAATTATCTTATTTCATTGTATTTTTATTTATTTGCTAATTTAAAAAAGTTGAATTATTTGCTTAAGTGTGTGTCAGTTCTTGTTTATGAAATATTTTATTGGTTAAAATGAATAATTTTGTTTTTATTTAACATGAAAAATTCATTTATATTTGTACAAGTTTCTTTTATATTTTGCATTTAATATATCTTATATTTATTACTAACAAAATAAGATAGATATTTCTGAAGCAAAATTTTATTTAAATGTATTTTTCCTTCAGTGATATGAGAACTCAAAAATTCGTTTTCTTCAAACATATATTTTGCATTGATTGTAAGTCTCCCTAGAAAACTATGAAAATAATTTCTTGTAAAAAATATAAATGTCATATAGTAAATTTGGGGATATGTTCCACAACTTAAAATTGTGTAAGATGAAAAAAACAAAATATTTTCCCTTAAAGCCATGCAAAACATGTAATAATGAGATCCATATTATATATTTACAAATAAATTAATTTTTTATTATAAAAAATTAAAATTATTGTATAGTGAACATTTAATCTATAAGTATGGTAAAATGCTACAAAACTGTGCAAGTGTGGCGTGATTTCCAATTTTTCTGCCAAACACTTCACAGTTAATTTGTGAACCTAAATTACATCACAATGCGCAATATCTGGCAAAGACTGATTGTGCTCTAACTTCAACTTTGCAATTGTACTCTGTTTTAAATTTCAAGTTTCAAAATTTCGAACATTTCATTATAATTACTTACTACAGGTGTATTAAAATGCTAATAACTGGAAACTAAGTATAATGCAGTCTACAATGGGTGACGACTGAACAGTGGTGTTCACCTTAAAGAAAATCACTGTAGTGCAATCTAGCCCCAATTTAAAACAAATACTAAAATAAATCTAAAATGTAAACATTCTTATAAAAATTAGACTTTCAAACTAATCAATATTATCATACTTAATAAATCTATATACAATATATGAAATATCTATATGCAATACTTGATATATAACACAATATTACATACAACAGCAATATTAGTTAAAAACATGAAATAACTCACCTAATCATTGATTGCAGAATCATCAGTACCAGTATGCTGTAATGTTCTCAGAATGATTATGTGGCCATATATAATAGGCAAGGAAAATAATATATTTGATATAATGAAAATAAAATGAAAATTTATGTTATAATTAATGAATAAATTTTACTTAAACTTAAAAGGAAATGTTTACTACAAACTAATATTCAAAAACTTATCTTTAAAAACAATTTCAAAATTTAAACACTAAATCATTCACTTTATAAGATTTAACTGTAATCAAATATAAATAAATTACTAATCAAATGTTTCAAGAGTTAATAGCAGACAAAACAAATTTCCCGTATGTTCACAATTATATTGCGTCATACAAACTCATTTTGACGTGGTTAGCCCATTTGATGCATTTTATCTCCTGCACTAAACTTAGTCTTAAGCTATAATTACATACAAAACATAAAAATTCATATAAAATTAGAAATAAAATTATGAACAATTTTTTACTTGTTATTCACTGCTACTGTTTTCAAACATGCTTTTTTGTTATGAATTGTATCAAAAGTACTATCATCAATAAATGTGTCAAAAAACAAATAAGAAAAGGAGATTTAAAGAAAAGAAAAAAGCAGAGAAGAAACTGTCATGCATTATCTGAGAATTAAAAGTGTCTAAGTAGCTTACAGCAGCTAGCCAATAAGAAGTTACTGTAGAGTTTGTACAACTCCTGGAAATTTCTGGAAATTTGAAAAATTGGTTTTAAAGGCCTTTGAAACTCTTGGAATTTCAACTTGACTACTTGAAAATAATGAATCACTCCTGGAATTTTTACTTAAAATTTGATGCATTTATTCTTTGGTTAGAAAATATAATTTTTTAAAATTTTTTGTTTTAACATTTTAAAATTTTCAATGAAATTCCAAAAACAAAATTAAGCATCAAATCTTAATGGTGGCAGCACAATCGATATTTGATTGTTTTTGTATGCCTAACTGTTGATTATAATTAAGCTTCATGATGATTCAATTCAATCAGGACCAGATGTAATATTTAGAATTATTTGTGTGAAGTGAAGTAATCATCTGTAAGATCATGTTGTGCAATCAGGCATTTTAATTGATTCTTTTTCTATTAGGCATGTTTTTTTTATATTTTATAAAATTCATTGAATATTAATATTACAATGTAAAATTTCTGAGTTTAAATATATTTTCCATGTCTTCCTTTTTGAAAATTGCATATAATTTCAGTGAATCAGGATGAATTTTACTGTTTATTAATGAATTAAGGCTGAAATTAATTATTTAATATATCTGCTATAAAATGTCTTTTCAATGAACAGTGGACTCAAGAAAATCTATAAAAAGATTGGCTTATGTGTGGTTCAGAAGAAACATATGCCCATAATCTGTCTGTCTTGAAAGACTTTTGTATTTTAAATATGCAAATCAGCTATCATATTTCATATGAAATTAAAACAAAAACATATATTTATTAGAGCAGGCTACACCTGCAAAAAATCTCATTGAAAAGCTTTTTCCACTAATGCTGTTCTTGTTAAAGAATGTGAACCCAAAACATATTCTGAAAATTTTGATTAATTTGCTTCTTCAAAAGAAATATTAAAGGCTGGAATTCTATGAGTTCTTAAAGTTTTAAACCTTGGATTCAGTTATAGTTTTTGTAGTAATATAAATTCTCTTTTCCAAGCAATGTTTTCAGACAGCACTACTGCAAGGAAATTCAGTTATGGGGAAATAAAGTGTGCTTATTTAACAATTTTCAGAATTGCATTTTATTTTTCCAATTCATTGAAAGGAAAAATTTAGAATGCTAGTAATTATGTGCTTTTCTGTGTCAAAAGTTAAATAAACATCTGCAGCCAAAACGATTGGACTGCATGGTGAGATATTGGGATAATGATATTGTTAAAATGGGGTTTTGCTTGTCTGATTTTTTAGGTCTCTCAACTTGAGGTATTCTATTTAAAAAAGAGAATGAGAAGTACTTAGAATTATTAACAAGTGGATTTCTCCAGTTAATCAATGGCTAGTCTTGGTGTGTGAACTGGCCTGGTTTCACTAAAGTAAAAGACTTTTTAAAAAGTTGACAACATTAAAATTTTTTAAATTTTATAAGCTTGAGACACACCTTTAAATATTCAATAAATTAATAAATAAGAATCTAATAAAGATGTTTAAAAATGCTAGAATTACTCAAACAAATTTTATTTAGTGTATAATTCAGCACTTTAAAGAATATTGTTTATTTAAATACTAATATTGATTATTTAAATAAAATTTTTCTGTTATAGCTGTAAATTCATTGAAGTGTTTTGAATTAATCACTTATTTTAATTTTAAGTAAAAAATAATGTCATTAACTTTTACAGTTATTTCTGTTATTTACTAATATAATTATGAAATGTTGCACTTATGGACACACATATAACTAAATACATATTTGATTAAGAACAATTGGTAAAATAAGAATAAAAAAATGACGAATAATTATACCTTTTTAAATATTTTTTGATTTGACTCCTTGATAACTCTGTAAAACTCCTGGTATTTGATTCTTGGAAATCTCTCTGAATTCTATATATTGGAATACAGATTTTCATTAATTTAAAACATGATTAAATTAATACCCCTTAATAAGCTATGAATCCTACGATATTACTTTTCTAATAGTAAAACAATTATCAGCCCAAATTAGAAATTCCATTATCAAATTTAAAAGAAATTAATTTTAACATCTACTTTTAGAGCTTTATTGAAATTATTTATTGTGTTTTAAGAACTGAACTCATAAATGCTGAACACAGTTATATTGAAAAATGAAAGATTAATCAAGATGAAGGAAAATGAAATAAAGAAGTGATCATAAAATTTGTGTTCCCTGTAATTACAGAATACAAAGTTACGAAGCCATGAAATAGACAAAGTCATATGCACGTATGTGAGAATAAACTAACCATCATCTGTTAAAGCCGTTAAAACTAGAATTTAGGAAATAGAAAATTGAGATTCAGTCGATAACAAAAAATTCATGCAAAAAAGAATATGTAATGAAATATGTTATTTCAAAATCTTGTAAAAAATGTGTAAAAAAAAGAAAGAAAAAAGAATTGGGAGTAAAAATTGCTTAAAAAATCTAACACCACACAGAAAATATGAGATTTATATTTCAACAAAAAAAGAATGCTTTTCTTGCCATATTTTGGCCAGTTCATTAAATTTTTATAGCTGTGCATGCAATTTTGAAATTAATTAGAATGCACATTTTTTAATAATAATGGATAAAGAAAAAAAACTTCAGAGTAAATTTAATGCTTTTAGAAAAGTGGGAATTATTGCCACAATTAACAGTGAGTACTTGCTGTGATGCTTGTATAGCTATACAAGGTGGCTATGCTTTTTATCAAATGAAGATATGCATGTGATAAAGAAAGTGAAATAAAAGGAAAATAAGAGTGCAATATAAGCAGTGCTATAAAAATATATCATACTTCGTAAATGTTATATAGGCTGCTTTAATGTTCTTATTTGCATTTAACTTTTAAAATTTTTATTTTCTTTTCCTGCATTGTAGCAAAAATTATTAGAATACTAAATTTTCATGCATTAAGCCTTTTTTCATTGAAATAGCTATATTTATAACCTTAATTTTGATACTGTGCACATGAGAATCAATCCATGTCTATTCATATTTTAGTCTTCAGTATTATGTGAATCCCATTTCTTATTTAGGCTGCTTTGCAAGAAAAGCAACAGAAAGAAGGTGACATAGAAGATGAAAAAGCAAAAAATGTTGATAATGTTAAAGAAGAAAATATAAATTTCGAGGTGAAAACTCTTGTAGATGACATGGTGACAAATGTATGCGCAGGTATAAAAATTATTCAAATTTTATAAACGTTTTAGAATTAAATAAATTATTGAATCTTTTAGAATTATATAAAATCTGTCATTTTTAATTTATCAAAATTTTATAAATATTCAGAACTATAATATATATACAGAAAATATTGATATTTTATAATCAAAACTTTAAATCTTTGTTACCCTAGTACAAACTTAAATTCATATATTCAGTGCTTTTAAGTTTTAGTCTAGTACAGTTCCATATTTAATTTTCTTATCACCATATTTATCATGCATTTAAAATACTTGTGCATTATTTTCAACTTTATTTTCTGCTATGCCTGACCGGCATACTCCTGTACCATTTATTACAAACACTTAAAATTTTACTTTGCCGAACTGGCATATCGAATTTCATGATTAAATTAACTTACTGTATACGCATGCCAGTTCGTCAAAGGGGCGTATCCCAGGTGTTTTAAAAACACTGATTTCAGAAAATCAAACACTGGTGTCTGATGGTTTTGGTTGGAAACTTTTATGTTCATCGGTATTATAATTTTACTTATTTCTGTTAGTAATGAATTATTTAATTGGAATATCTTTATCTATTCTGAAATTTTAAACTTAATTTATGTTATGTAATTATTATATATATTTAGTATCAATAAATAAAGCTTATTACTTTTGAGCTATTTATTGGCATGTTATTAGTTTCTTATTTATTAATAGAACGAAATACTTTAGGTATTTAAACTAATAGCTGGCATTCCTTTAACTGCATTAAAATATAATATTTGCAGCTCTGCTTAGCGTGGTAATTATTTTGGCAATTAGCCTAATGGTGGGTATTGGTAAAAAGACATCTGCCCACAGATATTTAAAAAGTAGTATAGACTGACAATCTTAAATATGGAACAGTAAAAATATTAAAGTTTTATAAATAATCATATTTATAAAATTTTAATATTTTTATTGTTCCACATTTTAAGATTTAAAGTTTTGATTATGAAATATCAAGATTTTGCAGGCATATATTTGTATACAAAAATGTTTTTTTATACAATGTATAAAAATCATTTTTTTATATATTTATACAAATAGTAAATCATTTTTATGCAATGTATCAAAAATAAAAATGAAAAAGTTCACCTACTTCAGTTATATATTTACAATGTTAGAGTTTGTGTGTGAGTTATTGAAGCTATAAAAAATTCAGTTTATAAGTTTTTGTGTTAAACAATTTATAAATTAAATTACACTTCCATCTATACTGTTAATAATAAAATAATAAACTGCAATATGCTTGATACAATATCATTGTATATGTATTTCATATTGCAGTGGCCTTGGTTATTATTGTATCCTGTATTATTTAAGTTTGAGGATATGAAAAGTATTAAATTATAATAATTTATTCTACTTGTATTTGATCCATACAAATATATATAAATCCTTATGTCTTCTGTAATTTATATGGAAATTAATGAAATTTTATTAAACTTTTCATATGCATTCATGTGTGATTATAAAGTACTGTGCAAATTTTAATATTACTATAAATTATGCAATATTAATTTACTGTTTTTATGCTCCAGTAAATTTGTTAATGGTTTTATGCCTCAATTTGTATGAAAGAGGATAAAAAAAATATGAATGACTAAAAGTAACACTAGCAAATTTATTTGGTAAAATTTAAGATAATGATATTATTTTAGTCAATTAAAAAATGCTTAACTATCTTTTAAATATTATGATCGAAGAAGAACTGATTTTATGCTTTAAAAAATATATTTAAATTAAAATAACTCTCAGTTCTTTTTTATTATTTTTTTAACAAAATTAAAAATTTAACTTCTTGTAGCATAATAGACAATATTATTGAGTTAGATTGGTTAGAACATGCTAACATTGAAATATTTATTGGTGCTTTCCTTTACTTATTCCCAGTCATCTGTAAAATTAGTTTTGTTTGTTAAATCTTTTTTACTGAACAGGTTTTCAGTTATTTAAAAATCATTAAATATTGATTGGTTTTGGTTTTAAATATGAAGAATATGTGTGTGTGTACTACTGCAATATAATTTAATATATTGATTATGTAGTGTGGAAAATACAATATAATAGCATTAACATCGTTATAATTTATCAGATGTTAGTTACGTTTAATTTCTGTGCATATACAATCAATACTCAAAATACCCTTTTTATGAGTATTTTGGTTATATTATTCAAATTTATTATTCCATGAGATTAGTAGTTTTCTATCTATATTTTGTTTTTGATTCTGTGTCACTTCATGAAAAGTAAATCATAATTTTGTTATGAATTTTTCATGGGATAATTTTCTAAACTTTCAAACAGATGTATTGTTAAATTCTTTACCTGAATTGCATGATTCAAGCCCAGCTTCATCTCGTGGTTCAACTCAAAATTTGCAAAGGGTTCCATCTCAAGAGAGTTTGGAAACCTACACTGAGCCGGCACAATCTAGTTTTGCCCATGTTTTGCAGAAAGATGCATTCCTAGTATTTCGTTCTTTGTGTAAATTAAGTATGAAGCCTCTTCCAGAAGGTCAGCCAGATCCTAAGTATGTTTTATTTTTATTATATGAAATGAATACTTTAATAATTGAATATTTATTAGTTATGATTATATGTGTAGAACTTATATCATAGAATTAATTTTTTTAAAGATAAACAATGCGAAATTAATGTGAAAATTTCCTTGAATAAATAAGTATGCTTTGAATAAATGTTGTACAATTGATTAGGATCTTTATATCATACTTTTGACTAAATATGTTTGATTATTTGAATTTTAACCTTTTTATTTTTCAAATATGAACCATAGCTAAATTAGATTTTAATTACATATTTTAAAACTAAAGTAAAATTGTGAAATAAACTAAAATTAATATAGTCTGGAAATTATGTGAATATTAGCTGTAATAAATCAGGTTGTTTGTTGTCGTGTCCATTTGAAGTCATCAAATTACACCAAGTACTAAAATCACGGCCTTGGCAATATTAAATCTGACTGGTAATATTTAAATTGTGTTTATTAAAATATCCTAATTCATATTTTTAATGATAAATATATTTTTCGAAAAATAGAAAGCTTAAGCTATTGTAAAAATTTATTTTTACATGAAATCAGTGTTTGATAAAACATAGATTGATGTTTTTTGAAAATTGCTTTCAAAAATATTTCTTATTTAGCATCAATCCTATTTAATCTTTTTATTGTGTTTTTGAATTTGGTGAATTTTTTTGATGGATTGTACCACTTTTATGGGAACTTGGAAATTTGTTTTTATTACATCAAGATATCCAACAACATTCTATTTTGGTAACCTAGTTTATGTTACAGGGAAATTATAACACTTCTTTTAACAATGAATTTTTCTTAGAATTCTTGTGAGGATAATTCTAGATAATTTTCTTTTTTTATAATCTTAATATTTTAAAAGTTTATTTATATTTTTCAATACTAATCAGATTTTTAGTTATTTACGAAAGAAACTATGACATAAAAATTATGTCAAGCTTTGTATCATTTTTAATCGAAAAAAATTCAGAAATACATAAAAACGGTTAAATGGCATCTATGCCCATAATTTAATAGTCTTTATTTTTTAGCCATTATTATAAATGTTAAAGTAATCTTGAAATATATATTTATTTTTAGATCACATGAATTGAGATCGAAAATTCTTTCCCTACAACTGCTACTTACTATTCTTCAAGGCGCAGGTCCTGTATTTAAATCTACTGAAATGTTCATTAATGCCATAAAACAATATCTGTGTGTTGCCTTATCAAAAAATGGTGTGTCATCTATTCCAGAAGTTTTTGAATTGTCCCTGTCCATTTTTTTAACATTGTTACAAAACTTCAAAACACATCTAAAAATGCAAATTGAAGTATGTTTACAATATATTTACTTGGTATAGATCACAATTATTTTACAACAATCCTTTAAGTTTTATACAATGCATTTTTCAGGTTTTTTTCAAAGAAATATTTCTTAATATCCTAGAAACTTCTAACAGCTCATATGAACATAAGTGGATGGTAATTCAAGCCCTTACAAGAATTTGTGCTGGTACAGTATTCAGAAGCTTTTATTTTTGTTTATATAACTTTTACTGAAATATTTAATTTTCACTTTGTTTGCCTTATTAAAGAAATTTATTCAGTTTCTCAAATAAGTTATTTTACTTAAAATAATTAAAATTTTATATATAATATTTGATTAAAACCGCTAAAATATTTAAAGAAACTATACTTTCACTAGCTACAAATTAGAAGAAATATAAAATATAACACACTCGCACATTTTATATATAATATACATATAGGTCATTTATGTCTGCCAAAAATAATCGCTATTGTCAATTATAATAATCATAGCTGAGGTGACACAAGCTGTTGTAAATAAGCTCTTAAGCTGGAATATTATGCAAGAAAGGATCTTTTATAGGTAATAATTTTAAGCAAAATTCTTCACTTTATCTCAAAATTTATAAAACTGAAATTTTATTCCAAGAACATGGATTGAGGAATATAAAGTTTATCAGTTATTTCACTTACTCTGAAATTCTGTATGTGTCAAGCAAGTGTTGTCAAAGCTGGTTTATTTTATCAGTACTGTATTATACATGTACATGTTAAGATGTTAGAAATTCATAAACTTAGTACAACATATGAATTAGTGCTCTCTTAGAAAAAGAAATACTTGACAGATGTGAATGATGTATTAGTTAATGAAATGAATAAGAACAAAGCATTGAAGTTAACAATGCCTGTTTTATAAAAGTTTTCAAATATAGCAGCTGAAACTGCACAAAATTTATCACTAGCTGCAGCATACTTGTTTTATTTCTATAAGTATGTACCTGTGTGATTTATTATTTACTTGAGAATGCTCTCTGTTTTCTTGAATATTCATTATATATAGATAACAAAAGGATCTGCTTACTTTTGTTTATTATGTCAGCAACAAGTATGTTAAAGACAACTGAAATGAAAACTTAAATTGCAATTATCTATTATTGGAGAAGGAAGAAGAGATTAACCACTCTCTTTAGTAGAGATAGTTTAAATAAATATATAAACCAAACAATATGTTAGATCTCTTTTTGATGGCACTATCTTGAAATGAAGTGATAGTTTTTTTTATCCTTCAAAAAATTATCTAACATTCTTGTACAGTATACTCTGGATTATCCATGAACAAATTATCCATTTTATGGGTTATCCATGATGAAATTGGTTTGTTCTTTTCAAGTGTCTTTTTTTGTGACAATTGATATTGTACTGTATAAATCTCAGTTGTCGCAAATTGTTCGTATAGAAAATAACTTCATTCTCATTATTCCATGAATTTCAATAATATTTAAAAAAATCAGTTTCAGCTCTTGTATTACTTTGAATATTGTATGATATGAATCCCTATTTAAATGTATTGGAGGAATGAAATATTAATAGATAATTTTGGTCATTTTAATGTGTTATTTCATGCTAATCAAAAGATTTTTCAAATTTCAGCTGAATTTTTTAAAATTTCATTCATATTTGAAAATTATTTAATACATCAGCACATTGATTAATAGGCATTTTAAATGTTTATTGCCGAAGAAAGGTTTCTTTACATTGCATTAAATTAATAAAAGATTAATCCTATAAATTATATTGAATTGTTAAAAATAAATTCCCAGTTCATTCTAAATTCGAAACAACCATTTTTTGTAAAAAATATTGGATAATTTTTTCGTTAAAAATAATTTTTCAATGTACTATATTGAAGTGTGTATATTGAAGAAATGTTATGTATGTAGAAGGAAATTTCACAATTAAACTTGTGTATTTTTTGATATTTGGCTTTCAAAAATGTCTTTAGTCAAAAAAGTTATTAATGTCTTCAACCTCCGCTTTCATAAAAAAATTTGAAACTTCCAGAAATTAAATCAATTAAAAATACCAGAAATATGATTTTATTATTGTGAATAAATTAATGATACAATAATTTTTTTTATAGAACAGATGTCATAAAACATGATTTATATAATAAAACAGATTTTTGAATGATTACATAATGCATTGAATGCATTCAATTGCTTGATATCGACTTATTTTATTTTTAATATATTATGTCTGAATTTTTTTTATATTTTGCATCTTATTTGTATCACAAAAGATATTTTTTTGTTTCTAGAGGCTCAAAGTATTGTAGATATTTATGTAAATTATGACTGTGATTTTACTGCTGCTAATATATTCGAACGTCTTGTAAATGACTTATCAAAAATTGCCCAGGTTTGTAAAATGATTAATTACATTATTTGTAGCAGTTGTTGTATGTGTAATTTTAAACACTACTAATGTATTACATTTTTTTTGTAAATTTTAATGATAAAATTTATTATTTTCTTCGTTTCTTTACTTTTTTATATATCTCCTAGCAATTCATTATTTTTTCTAGAGACCCTGGAACTAATGGAATTTTGAGTTGACTTCTGGAAAATAATAAATAACTCCTGAAAAATTTAAATTTTTTTCCCAGTCATTTGTATTCAAAAATAAATTCAATTTTATGATTAAATTTTTATTTATTTTTAAAAATTTGAGAATGACTGAAAACTGACAAATAACATTAATTGCAAGATAAAACACATGTCATTGTGTGAAATGTAAATTATTGTTCAGTTATAAAAAAATAAGCAGTCTATTGAAGGGTTTAATAGATAAATCTGTAATATGTGATATGTATTTAAGTTTTAATGATTGTAATTGAGTAAAAAAACCTATGAAATCTTAATTCAAGCTGTAGATTCAATTTTGATTTTGACTATATATTACAATAACTCTTCATGTAGTATGTACTATACCAGTTACATGTCAACATCAGCACACAAAGAGCTGTCTTAAGCCTCAAAGATTTCTTAAGTTTGCTATTTAAACTTGTAACAATTAAGATTACTTTTATTTTAAATGCAACAAAAGCCATATTTTTTTATTAATTAGTAATGATTTGGAAAAAGTAAGAAAAATAATTTGAAATTTTATGTAACTGATAATTAATATAGTTAATTAACATTTTTATACTCTCAGTCTAGTTTTAGTATTCTGATTCAAAAGTACTCAAAATTTGTTTTTATAATAAATTAATAAATGGAATCACATTAATCAACTTGAATACTCGAAGATATTCATATTTAATAATCTATGTAAAAAAGTTCAATTGTTTAAATAAAATCATTTCTGTTAAACCTGTGGATTAATATATTGAAAATATTATAATAAAAATAATTAGTTGAAAATAATTATATATTTTAAATCAAAATAATTGTATTAAATTTTACCTACATTTATCTCTATCATCAGTTCAAAATATAGCTAAAATTGTTATATGTACATAATTGCATATTTTGGCAAATATATTATGTGATTTTTATTCAATGTTTGAATGTTGGCATCTCCTGGAAAAATTTAGTATGACTTCTGAAAGACTCTTGGAATATATTTCTGTAGATTCTGTATAAACCTTGTTTAAAGTCCTCATTTCAGTGAAATGGAAATAATTAAAATAAACATTACAAAAATTCATTTATGCAGATGCACACATATTTAGATGTAATAAGTTTTAGTTTTTAATCCCTATTACAGAAATCACATAACAATAGAGGGTAAGGAATTCAAGAATATAAATTCATCCATAATTAATGTATAAAGTTCTTATTTTGCAAGTTTTTTAACTATTTCCTTAAAAAGCTTAAAATTTTGCTGCACTTTTAAAAAATTTTTTCAAATTGTAATAAAAATTTAATGATTACTTTATAAAATTAAATAATTGTTTCAGTTATTCATGTAAATATTTTAAATTTCAATTTTATTCCCCTTGCTTTGTTAGAAAGTTGTATGAAGATAATAAACAATTGATAAAACATTTTTCAAAAATATCTAAATAAAATAACTGCTGATGGTGTAATAATTTTTTTGGAAGAAAGTATCAAATTTTTTTAAATATCTTTTTGAAGAATATTTTACTGGAAATTTATGAACCTAATTGTATAATAGATTATTTCCAAAAATCCCAAATCAAAAGGCTTTTTTAGAATTTTAAATGAAGTATATTATTTTAATTTAGACTATATATTAGTATTTTTGTAATATTTAATTGGTAGTCAATTAATTAAATAATAACTATTAATAAATATTTTCTTTATCTGTTAATTTCAAAATCAGCGGAAAAATCATTTCAATATTTTCTTATACAGGTAAATACATCACCTTAATGCTGATAGTTTTATGTTCAAAATTTGTAGGTACATTAATGATTTTTTAGCAGTCTTTTGTGTAATATCTTTATTCAAAAATATATTACATATATGACAGTATTAACATATGACAGATTATCATATGAAATTGTCAGCTATATCTTAAAATTTAAAAAAATGCTTGCTTTTATTGGAAAATGAAAAGAATTTCTAAATAAATTGCTTCAAATGTACATCCTTCTCAAAGAAACAAATGTATATCCTTCATATATAAATACATTTTGACATGTTTCTGGATAGAAATGGAAGTCAAAAGCATAACATGTTGCTACTGTTAACTTTTAGCTGTAGTTCTTATTATTGACATAACATTTTGTTTTTATGATATAAATTTGACTTCCATTTCATGGGTTATTGTTTACTTAACATGATTTAAAAATTTTCAATGTTTCATATTTTGTGCTCATTTGTTTTTAGCATGTTTTTTTGTGTCTTAACCAGTCAATTTATGCATTTTAAATTTTATTTTATGTGCTTAAGCATATTAAATTATTTTTAAATCATTTTTCTATTCATATTTACAATTTATAATCATTCAATATTGCGACTGACTACCATAATACTAGCTTTGTTGAATTTTTATGGAAATTTATTGAATCAGAGAGGAATTATAATATCTCTTTTTTTATTAAAAAGATTATAATGAAAAATGTAAATAAATGCATAGAATTATATTTTTTGATTACTCTTTTTTTTTATAAAATCTATGACAATGAATTAGATTAACATTAGTTAATACAATAAATTAAAACAAAGCATATGTTAATTACATTTATATTTTTAGGGAAGACAAGCTTTAGAACTAGGTGCCACTTCAGCTCAAGAAAAATCAATGCGCATTAAGGGACTAGAATGTCTAGTATGCATACTGAAATGCATGGTGGAATGGAGTAAAGATCTCTATGTTAATCCTATTCAACAAGCAAATCTTGGTATAATTTTGTTGTGTCTTGTTTTGAAATTTTTTTAGTTAGATTAAGTGGCAAATTAAACGTCAATTGAGAATTTCCTTCCTGTATATGTTCTATTTTATTATTTAAAAATATTTTTGATAGGTAAATTTTGTTTTTAAAGAAACTAGCAAAACTTTTTATTAAATCATAAAGTAAATATTAAGTATTTAAAATGTTATGAACGTTAAAATTGTGAAGTATATTTTAGGTATTTACAAACTTAATATTCTTTACATTTTGAGAACTACTATAAAGTTATTATTTCTCTTGAGTAGCCTCTGTGATAAATGATATAATTACCGTATTTTCCTGTATATAATCTGCAGAACCGTATAATCCGCATGGTAATTTTTTTTAGAAAAAAAAATCTTTAAATGAAAGAAATAAATTATTTTCGAATAACGCATTTTTGTATAAATTTTTATTTTCCTACTGCCCTTGTTGTTTGTTAGTGCGTTTGTCGCCACTGTCACACGTAAAATCCGCACAGAATCCCACCTTGAGCGTGTAGTGGTTCGGAATCCACTTTAAAACTGTAGATACCGGTCTAATTAGCCCTCGTGTGCAAAAAATGACCGTTGAGCGACAAACCAAACCAAACAAACACCATCTCAGGCCAGTGAAGCGTTCCACAGCGATTAGCCCTTTTACATCGATTACAGTTTTTAAAATTCTTCTTATTTTTTTTCCACAATCGAATATTTGACTCATCAATTCCAAACAATCTTGCAGCTTCCCTATTTCCTATTTCAGAAGCTTTCTCTATAGCTTTTAGTTTAAACTCTGCTGTGTAACTTACACGTTTTCGCTTAAACATGGCAATGAGTAAATATTTTCAGGACACAACTGCTCAGATCAAGACAAAATGAGTATAACTAAATTCAAATTAGTTTAAGAATGATTTTTGAAGAATCGAATTCGTTCTATTCGCGACGAACTTACAATTACGTTCAAAGACGAATCATCTTTGAATGTAATTGGACAAAACTAAATATAACTGAACTATACAAACTGAGTCCTGAAATTTTTAATCGCCATCTGTTATCTAATTTAAAAAACACAATCACTGCATCTTTCAAAATTTAAATGAAAATGTTTTGGTTGGAGATTGTTTTTCATCAGATTATCTGCCGTGGCGTATAATACGCACAACGAAATCTGGAACTTTTTTAACACATAATCCGCGGATCATACACAAGAAAATACGGTAAATCTAATTGAAACAATAATGAGAATTCTTCTAAGTGAAGAATATATTTTTGACTTCTAAGTTAGAAATTCTTTTAAGTTAGAATGATGATTTTAAAATGTAGTACGTTTTTTATTTAATATTTTCTAAACCTTTACACTCAAAAATGATACCACTAATTTAGGTTATATTTTTGTAGTCATTTACAAATCCATATAGACAACAAATTTATTAAATTTATTCAAATAGCAATTTTTATTGATATTAATCAAAACCCTATTGGTTTATAGGTCAATCAGTATTGATCAATAAGACTCAATATTTAAATGCTTGTGAAAAATAAAATGTTAGAATAGAATCAATAAAAGTGCCTTGAAATAAAAGTAAAAAAGCTTTTTTTAAATGCATAATGAATTATTCAACATGTATAGCTGCCAACTCTACTGATTTTATTGGGAAACTCCTGATTTCCCAATAATGCATGAAAATCTATTGATTTCTGGCAGTTTCAGTGAAAAACTTAAAAACAGCTGAATAAAAATAACACTTGATTATACATACTCCATGTTAATTCTTCTAAAGTAAAACATTTGATATTTCTAATATTTTATGAAATATTCTGCTATTTATAGGTCCAGAGAAGCATAAAGATACTTCTGAGATTGATTCGGGGAAAGGAACAATTACAAGCTATGGAAGCATTAACTCATTAAGTTCCTCTTCAAGTTTCACAGCTACTCCAAATGACAACCCTGAGCACATTGAAGTTATGAAACAGTTAAAAGAAATTAGGGAACATGGAAATGATTTGTATGAATAATTCTATTTTGATGAATTTTCTTAATATTAAATTTGTGATTTTCAATTAGGAGGTAAAAAAATTGATTATATAAAATCTTATTATCCTGTTGTGTAAGATATTTTGTATTTAAATGTCTTTTAAGAAATCATATAATAAAATATTCAGCTATTATTTTTCCTGGTTGTATTAGATATATATTTATTCAAAATACAAAGAGTCAGATACTGAAAGGAAAATAAAATCCTATGTTATGAAAAGGCTTTTAATTATTTTTTACTAAATTTCATTTTTTTTATTCAAGTTCAGATAATGGAACCCATTAGGTCAGTGCAGGGTGTACTTAATTTCATATTATATTCTACGTTGTGTATATTGTAGATAGACCATAGTATTAATAAAAACAAGTATTAGTATTTATATTTTATGAATCTAGTTGTGTACAATTCAAGATCTGTAAGAATTTTTAACTGGGCTTTTATATGTACATTTTTTGTATCGTAAATAATTTCAATTTTCCTTTTTTAATTTTTCAAAAATAACATTGTAATTTTGAAATAACAGTTAAATTTAATTCTTCACTATTGTAGTTCATTATTATATCAAAATTATATTGCTATTAAATTGTCTTAAATTTGATTTTTTACACTTTTAGGTTTAATCGAAAACCAGAGAAAGGTATAGTCTACCTACAAGAAAATGGTATTTTAGGCCATACACCAGCTGATATTGCTGAATATTTACATACTGAAGAGAGATTAAATAAAACAATGATTGGAGATTTTTTAGGAGATAACAATAAGTAATCATATAATTCATTTGATGTTATTAATTTTAAAACATTTTCATGTTTCCTTTGTATATAATTCAATATAATTCATTTCTTTTTTATTTAGCTTTTCTTGCATTTTTTTCTTTTCAAAGAATGTAACTTAAAATGATTTTATTATAGTTTCTGGCATATTTCAATCAATTTACTTTTAGATTTATAATTTATATACATATTTTTATTGAAGTAAAAACTTTTTGATTGTATGATTTTTCTAAAGACTATAAAATGCTATAATATTCACTTTATTTTATTCATTTCACTTTAAATGTTAAATTCATTATTTTTTCTATATAATTGTTGAAAGTCCTTTTCATGTTTATGAATAAGAGACTTATTTATCTGTCTAGTTTTGCAATTCTGTGGAATGGCATGCATTCTTACAATAATAGATTTTGTAAAATGAAACTAGATACATTTAAATAATTATTTGAAGTATTACTACCAATGATATACTGTCAAATAGTATATAAGCAAAATGTTACTTAAAACAGAATATGAAAAATATCAGTATAAATTAAATGTTTTTATTTAAGTGTTTTTTACTTTTAGTTTTATCAATATTAACATTAAATGCTACATTACAACATTGTTTTGTGTTTGTAATGTTTAAATATGTGGGTTTGTGTGTGTACCTCATTGTCAGAGGTTAATTGCCAATGAAATTTAAATTATTTAATAATAATTTCAAAATTATAAGCAAAACTATTTACATATTTACAGCAGAACACATCAACATACAGCATCACTGGAGAAAGGTGCAAACAAAATTTAAAGATCGTTTCAATGAGTTCCGGTGCCTTAACTTCTTCTCTTTCTTGACTCTATTGAATCCTCTCTAATGGTGCTTTCGATCTTACAATTGGCCATCCTGAAATAATAGCTAAACTGCATTCGTCTAAAATCAGAACTTCCTGAAATAAAAAATGAAAAGGAATAGTAACATGTGTGTTATAAAATAATAGTAAAACATTGTTGACAATTCTCTTCTAACGTCATTGTTCATAGAATATGATGTTCCATTCTGAAAGATGTCTTTCATCTGATTCGAGAATTGATGGTGCATTCTCATTCTCGTCATTGGCCATCTTCAAAAAGAGACGTCTTGAACACATCTCAGTTATTACTTTTCTTTTTTAAAAAAAGAAAAAGTAACAGTCTGAAAATAAAAAGTTTTAGTCTTAAAAAGTAGCAAGTCAGTGGGTAAAAAAGTCAAAATCAAGAGTTGACTGTCATTGGTGTCTTTTTTTCTCCTTCAACACATTTTTAGTTACATCAGGCCTAAGTTTCATGTGCTCAGCAAATGTACTGTAACCATTGGGCTTTGGTAAAACCAGTCTTTAGAGCATTGTATGTGTCATTGCTTTTAACTTTTATTACTTTATAGGGTCCTAAATGTTTGGGTTTTAACTTGAAACCTGAATATTATTGTGTATGCTTAATAGTAACATATCATTTGATTTGAATTTTCTAGCTTGTTTTTTTCTTAAATTGTTTATTCTTCTTAAATTAGGTTTTGTTATTTTCGTTTTGAACTTGTTTGTTTCTTAGCTTCTTTTCTAAGATTATTGCCATTATTAATGAAATCTATTCACATTTCTTCATTTAAGAGATCTTTAATGTTAACGTCATTTTTTGTTTCATTCTTCTGTCAAACAGCAATTTAAATGGTGTTGTACTAATACTTCTGTGAAAAGTTGAATTTATAACCTGTTGTGCATTATTAACAGGGAAATTCCATTTAGCTGAGTTGTTTATCAATAGTTTGGGCAGAACAGAAATAGTACTAGAGTTAAGGCGCTGTACTTGACCTTTGGCTCTGGGTAAACCTGCGGTTATGCTCTCTAGATAAACCTGTAGTGGTGTTTAATGTCTTCTCGGCAACAATATTTTTCAAACTTGTTTGAATTAAAGGCAGAACCTGTATCTGAAATGATGCAAGAGAAGCTTATTGAAAATAGTCTTTTGGAGTTCTCACTTCAGTAGATTTTATTGGGTACAGCCATATAAATTTGGTGAAACCATTGATCACAGCAAATATGTCTTGCAAATGAGTATAATTATATCATATGAATGTCAAATATGAAATTGACATTCATATGATATAATTATACTCATTTGCATTTCTCCTGCTAACAGTTCAAATTTATAAAGGACAGCATGAAGTAAGAGTAATCATTATGAGGTTTTTGTTTTGACATCTCGTTAAGTGTTTTGATATGTTCGTCTGTGCTTGGATTATTTTTAAGTTTTAAACTATCTTGAGCTATAATGCAAATTGGGTTTCTACTTAAAGCATCGACATATCACATACTAGAACCTTTTTTGTGTTCAATTGTGTAGTCAAAATCACTTAGCATTAGAGCCCATCTATCAATTTTTGTGCATAAATCTTTTTTGTTCGTTGTAATGCTTTTGCTAAAGCATTACACTTGGTAAATTTTTAAAAGGATCTCTTAATACATATATCCTAAATTGTTTTAAAGCTTCTATAACAGCCATAACATCTAATTCATTAACTTCGAATATTTTCACTCTGCTTCTGTTGTCTTCTTACTCATATAGTAAACAGGGTATAACTGATAATCTGCTAAAGACTTATGAATGAGATTTGCACCATAACCATTGATGCTGGTATCACAATGAATTTCGGTTTCACTTTGAAGGTTAAATATTAAAAGAACAGATTGCATGGATAAAATATATTTCAATTGGTTTAAGGAATTAGTGGATTTAGGAAACACAATTTAGTCCGTTCCTATAGTTTAATCACAGTTAGTAAATATTTTTAAGGAAATATTTTTAATAGTTTCAAATTTTGTTGACATTCATATGAAAAACTGAAATATTTTTATGGTATGAAAAAATAAAGCATTTACAATGCTATTATATTTTGTGTTTGTTCCGTAAGTTTCTTTGATCTTTGTTGAATTTAACGGATAAGAAAATTAAAGGTGAATTATCATTATTTTATCAAGATATATTGTTAATATTAATGTCAATAGATCAAAAAATAAATAAATATATTATTAATGTATCTATATATTTTATTAAAATAGCTTTAAAATTTTTGTTCAAATTTGCAACTTTAAATAAGTGCATTAAATGTGGTTATTTGAAGTAGTCAAATTTTGTAGGATTGCAATTTTACATGGAAATTAAATGCTGTTAAATAGTTGTAATTAGAAAATTGATCTTTATCTGTGAAGTACTAACAACATTTTTTTAGATTAAACAGAGAGGTAATGTATGCATATGTGGATCAAATGGATTTTGCTGAAAAAGATTTTGTGTCTGCTTTACGTCATTTTCTTGAAGGATTTCGACTTCCTGGAGAAGCTCAAAAGATTGATCGTCTCATGGAAAAATTTGCTTCTCGTTATTGTGAAACAAATCCAAAGTATGTTATAAAAAATTTGAGTTTTGAAATAAGATATTCATAAAAAATATAATATTGACATATTTTTATATTTCAATTATTATTAAAGTTTTTAAACTTAATATTCAATTAATTTTTTACAGCTAATATCCATTCAAAAGGTTTTATACAAAATTCAACTTCAGCCACACTCTTAATAATCTTAATCAGCGATTCTAATTTTTTTTTAAAATTTAGTTCTCATTTTCTGTATTTGTGTTCTTATGTTACATTGAAATAGTCTTCTACACAATGAACTTTTAGCGATGCTTTAGGATAAATTTTGACTCTGGGTTATGGATAAACTGACAGTTAAAGGCAGTTGTAAGGCATTTTAATATATACAATGTAAATTACCTTTTGAGAAGATTTTTCATAGATTGCAAGCCATATTCGCAAGATAGGAAAGCCTCAATTAAATAGTACACACCAAAAGTAGAGAGAGAAACACATCCATTTCCTTTCAACAGTGGCTGGAATCAAATCAAGGACCTTTTGATCTAAGGAGTGCTGTCCTATCACTAGACACTTGTATTCTTAAAATTCTTAATGCATTCTTAGTATGTTTGATGATCAAATATTAAGGAAATTTGATGAATATTATTTAAAAGATTTAAATAAAATATTCTCAAAAAGCGTTTCATATTATTCAAAAATTATTCTTACATTAGCATTTATTCATATTCAGGCACACCATCAATGTATGTAAGATCTTACAGTGCATGGTGCTGCCAAATCAAAGAGTTACTGACACTTTACTCTTAAAGACTAAGCTTAAGTAAAAAGTATACTTCCCATCAAAAAACCAATCTTTAAATTGGCTGTTACTCATTTCATATATATTGTTGATTTTTTTATATATATATTGCTACAAATTTATAAATAATGATTGTATTTGTCTTAAAATATCTCAAACAGATTGGAAATACTCACATTTTGTGCAAAAGTTTCGGTATTTAGACGTGTTGTAGTTTAAAAGCTTGTTTCCTAATGATTTGGCAACTTGCCGAGAAATAAATTCTTCTGGAAACATCCATCACCTAGAAGCTTCCAGAACCTTCGCCAAGGTTCTGGAAGCTTCTAGGCTATCTCGAACTCTAGGACCAATATTTTTCGAGATAGCCTAGAAGCTTCCAGAACCTTGGCGAAATTGGTAGATTTCTCCGGCAACTCAGGCATAAATACTGCAGCCCGACATAGAAGAGGCAGTTTTGTGAAGACAGTCAGTGAGTGACAACGATTAGTTGCGACTGCTAATTGTTCTCTGTCTGAGGTATTTGAGACCTGTGATTGGAAGCTGTTTCTTGTTATATCTGACCAATTGTAGCTATGTAATTGTGATTGTTACAGCGGGAATTTCTTATATCTAGTGAAATTTTTATGAACAAAAGTCTTGTGTTCATTAAGTGGTTGCTTTTATTCAACTCTCAATCGACACGAACCCTTGAAGTTTGGTACAATATAATTGTTTTTTTATGACATTAATTTCTTTGTGATTGACAATTTGTTATGATTAACACATAAAGTAAATTGTTTATCTTAAACACTTCTCTTCTTAGTTCAGAAAAAAAAAACAATTATAAAGAAATTACTTTTGAACAATTTGAAAAAAAGTGTTTTCCTCCCAATTGAAATGTTTCTAAAAAGTTCAATTTTACTTTAATGATATATTTAAACTGTTAACATGATCTGCCTTTAAACTGTTAACATGATCTGAATATAATTTTTCAATTTCTTTCATTTATGTAGCAGTGATCTCAAGTTACGATTTTAAAATTTTTACATTATGATATTTAAAAGTAGGAAACTATCTAACACCTCATTCTCATGTCATGACACTCAATAAATTAATCAAAAATAGGAATGTTTTTGATTAATTTGCAATGTTATAATTACATGTTTGAATGTATTTTTTTGTTAAAAGATCAATATGTTACTGAAATACCACTATGCTCAAAATGTCGTTAAAATTTAAAATGAAGTAAAAATGTGTAGAAGTCATTTAAAACTAAAAATTTGTGATTTTCACTCTTCTTTTTAAGGAATGGAAAAACAAAACAAAAAAAATGGCTTGCTTTTTAAATATATTTTATAAATATGATTTATTTATCTTGGATTCACTACCTTATGATTACTAATTTTACAAGAATGATAGTGTGAAATGAGATTGGCAATTGGATGAAAACAATAAGTTTATTGTAAAATTTTTAATGATTGTTGTAACATGAAGTTAAGAAGTAAGATTATTTATTTCAGTGCTATATTTTGAACAATTTGTTGCAGACCCAATTAGTTAATATTTTTATAGTAATGGTTTTTAAAATGTTTTTAGATACTAAGGCTTAATGTTTCAAACAATGTAAGTGTTCTCAAGAGAAAATATTTTAGTTATCTCCTATTTACATTTTTTAAAATTAATTTTATTTTCCTTTTTTTAAAGTACCAAAAACATTTGAAAATAAAGAACTATTTGGGTTTCGTAGAAAAAAAAGAAGAAAGTTATCAAAGCATTTATGAAATTAATTTTAAAGTTGTTTATTTATTCCAGAAATCAAATATTACTTTAGATAATAATATTAGTTAAAGTAAAATTTTTTATTTACCAGCCAGCTATAGAATCAACTTCCAACTTTTCAGTACATGAGGGACTTTCAACTTTAATGCCTGGTAAGGCACCCAGTTGGTATGCAATCTTAGCATCAGAAGTAGTTGGGTCTCTGTAATATTAAAAGCAGGGACCAAGCAGAAGATCCCAGGCTTGGCATGTCTCCCCAGAGGTATCATTTCACATTTAGGACAAATGCAACCATTAACTATTTAACGTGATCCAGCTGCCTTGAACAGTTTGGTCAGGTTTCGACCTTCTGAAAACAAGAAGTAAAGTGTTAAACAGAATTGGCAATTGGATGAAAACAATTTAGTTTATAGTAAATTTTTTAATGATTATAGCAACTTAATATTAAATAGTAATATTTGAGTAATTTAAGTTGTTATTAAAACTTTACAGAAAAGTCGAATTTTCATTTCCTGAACTCATGACTTTGGTCCTATTTCTTAGACAAGAAAGGACAAAACTATTGGCTCTGAATATTTGTTAGACCATTTGTTAAAAAGACAAATTATTCAGAAGAAATTGAATTTTTTTAAATGTATATAAATGATTGAAAGATTTTATTCAGTTTTCACAAATCAATTCATATCAAATTCAGAAAAATATGCCTCATTATTTTGAAAATGAAAATAAAATTTAAACACATATAAATTATTAGGGTGTTATAGAAAAGAAACAAGATCAAAGAGGCATAGATTTTCGGAAAGAAATCAAGATAATTATTTTACCTCATTGTAAGCACTTTTATTTTTTTCATTGTTTATGAGGTACCTTTATTTTAAAAATGCTAGAAATATGTATCGAATAAAGATTTTATTATTTTGTCTGGACAGGACTAACAACATTTTTACTAAAATCTGTTACAAAAATACACCTAAGTATTAACGAAAGTAAAACAAAATATATGCTGGTGTGCAAGACAACAGGAAGCCTAAATTTCTTCGAAATTGAAAATCATAAATTTGAGCATATGGATGCCTTCAATTATCTTGGCTCGAATGTAAAGTGTTAGAGCAATCTCCATGGAGATAAGGCAACACTCTGTCGCTGCTAATCGCTGTCTTAATAGAATGAGAAATTCCCTGCGCTCTAAATTGCTTAAAAGAAAAATAAAGATAGCGCATGACAAAATTGCATGAAAATTGGCTGTCTTTGAAAGAAAGATTTTGAGGAAAATTATGGGTGCAATGAACATCAATTGTACTTGGAGGCACAGATTCAACTGTGTATGATAAGATGGGTAGATTGGCATACATAAAAGTCAGCCAAATAAAATTTGGCTGGGACCTCTGCAGAATGAATCCTGACTCTTTAACATCAACTCTAAAGCAATCGGCATTAGGACAAGAGGGAGGCGCAAACTTAGATGGATCAGCTGTGTTGACGAGGATTTTGGAATTATAAAGGTCAAAAACTGGAGATGTATTTCCAAAGCATGATCAGAATGGAAGAAGATTCTGAAGAAGGCCTTGGCCACACTTAAAGTCAATAAAGAAGGTTTAAGCAAAATTAAAGGATAAAATATTTATTTTTTCACATCAATTTTAATATAACTTAGTCATGTCAATAAAACTTAATTTAAGTGTTAATCATTATCTGTTTTTCCCTTATATCACCATTATGTAAATTACAGTAAATAGGAATTTGTCGAGCAGCACTGATTAAGCTCCTTGACAAATCCCTATTCATTTTGATCATAATTTCCTTTATGATGCTCATTTATTGAGTATGTAAAAATCATTATTTTTTATATTTGCATAATTAATTAATCACTTAACAAAGTGTATGATAAGATTTCAATTTGAATTTTAAATTAAAATATGCAAAATTATTTCTATTAATTAAAATGAATGTATTTAATAAATTTGATGAAAACATCAGTTAATTTCAGGATATGTTAATTTTTACTTTTTTTACTTATTTTCACTCAATTTAATTTTATGATTTCTTTTTAGTAACACCCTTTTCTCCAGTGCCGATACTGCTTATGTTTTGGCTTATTCAATAATAATGCTAACAACCGATTTGCACAGCCCACAAGTAAGTAAAATTTTACAAAATAAGTATTATAATAGCATTTTTAAGTGATTTTTTGTGCAGTCTAATTATAGGCAGATCAGTTTTAAAAGGTAGAAGTTACATATTGTGGTGTAATTAATCGTTAATTATTTTGAGTTATATTTAATAAATTTAATTACTGTATTTGTGTTCTAAGAACGAAGTGTTAAAAGTCACTTTTTAAAATTTTACGTGACTTTAATATTAAAGCTTTAGGTATTATGAAGTGTTTTAAAATACATTCGTTAAAAATGGGCATTTAATTAAAAGAAGCAAATCAATAAATTTTATTGAACTAAGTTTTAATTTTTCTTTTTGATAAAATTACCTTAACAAACATTTTTTAACCTGTATGAAAATTTTAAATTGTAAAAAAAAGAAAAATGTTTTTTGCAACAGTTGCTAAGAATTTTAAAAGAATGTAAGCACAAGTCTGTGGTTCAATCCTTAAGATAGATAGGCACAGTCAACTCAGCTTTCATCCCTTCAGTGGGACAAAAAACTGAGTACCTAGCATTCTTGGAAACTAAACACTGGGGCTTTTGCGTTAGACTGACCATCTAATCAACAAATATGCTTCACACTCCAGTATAATTTGTTTGTATAATTTATATATATGTATGTATACTGTCGATGGTCGTTTTACGAGCTTGTCGGGACCGGTATGACAGTTTGTAAAATAGATGAATAATGTATTAGATTATTAAGGTCTGATTTTTTTTACCAACTACAGCTTTATAAATAAAATACAGTAGTAGAAAAAATTTAGAATCCACTATAAGAAACAAGCAAAATAAGATTCATACTTAAAAACTGTACTTCATCAGCATTAGCATGACAGCCCTTTGTAGGCCTCAGGCTTCGTCAAAAGTCTCTGCCTATCTACAACATTTCCTGAAATCAACCTCCAGATTTTGTCTTTAAGTATGACAAATTCTTCCTCCAGGCAGTCCTTCCATCTCTTCTTCGGTCTTCCTTTTGGTCTTATACAGAAAGGGGTGGCATTGAAGACCTTAAGAAATATTCTCTCTGCAATTATTCTCAGGTGTCCTGCCCATCTCATTCTAGACAGTTTTATTGATTTTATAATGTCCTCCTCTCTACAGATTTTGTATAAGACAGTGCTTACTTACAGAAAAGATAGTCATCCTTTATCTTTTTCTATTTAAAAACTACATTCTCTGAAATATATTTTTCCATTTTTCTCAATGTATAAAAGCATTTTACTATTTACCCACCCCCAAGTACTTTAGTCCAGTTATCTATTCAACTGCTTGTTTTACAGGTAGTCTTTGTACTACATCATACACGAGTTCTATATCAAATATCCTTGAAAGAAATTTTAGGCATCTAAGGGGTTCTTTCTCAGAATTTAAACCTTTGTTCTAATGTATATAGAGGAGAATTGTTACCCCTTTCTATGTTCTTATGTACAGCAAGGATAGGAATAAAATTTGGCACCAAAGTTCTTCCCATCAAATGTCTGATATCCATGTGCCTTTGACCACAATGTTTGCAATGCCTGCACATGTTGATTCATTAATCAAGAATGAATCAAGTTCTCAGGTGTTATATATAAAAAAATCAAATAAAAAATTGAAAAATATCAGATAAATATAAGAAAATAAGAAACAGAAAACTAAACTATGTGATAGAAATAAAAGTTTTCAAAAGAGATTTTTCAAAATTTTAGTTTGTAAAATGGTAATTAAAATTATTGTTGTGTCTATGGTGTCAGATTTAGAGATTAGCCACTAGTTCATAAAAATGCGAGTTTACGTAAGTGTGAAATGTGAGTTATTAGTGTTTGTAAATAAGAGGTTTGTAGAAACAAATGTCTACTGTGTGTGCATTTATATATATATTCATGTATCTATCCTATCTATCTATCTATCTATCTATCTGTCTGTCTATCTGTCTGTCTATCTATCTATCTATCTATCTATATATATCTATATATATCTATATATATCTATATATATATCAATATCTATCTATCTATCTATCTATATATATATATATATATATATATATATATATATATATATATATATATATATATATATATATATATATATATATATATATGTGTGTGTGTGTGTGTGTGTGTGTGTGTGAATGTCCTTACTTTTCAAAATAAATTCCAAAATTCTTGTATTTTTTATTAAATTCTTTTAAGAGTTTAATTTTACTTAATAATTAATCAAGCTTTTTATATTTTTACTATTAAATTTTTCTTCCAGTGTAATACATTTTCTCTTTCAGTTGCTTTCTATGCAATCAGAAATGGAATACAATTTTTCTATTTTTTTTTTAGTTCTTCAAACTGGAAATAGGATTGCCAAATCTTTGTCTTAGCATAATTTTCAGCCATTGGTTATGAATATTTGATGTCATAAAAATTTTGGTTTGATCTTATGGAGAAACTTTTGATTATTCCTTTGTTGCAAAATCTAAAATTATCTTACAAAAAGTCAGATATATGATTAATTTTGGACTGGTGTCATATTTCAAAATTCTCTTGTTATGGGATATCCACGCTTTATATTTTATTTTACTTTGCAACAAAACAACAAAACAAATAAAGAAACAGATATTTACATCTCATATTAGTCTGACTAACCAGGAAATACATTCATTTGTTACTGCACATCCGATTTTATGGGCATGGTGAATGAAGCCAATAATAGAATTATGTAAATTATAATGTATAAATTTTATTGAAGTTAATGGTTAGAAAAATTAATGCAGTTAACAATGGATGTACCAAAACTTAATTTAGCTGTTCTAAAGCAAGTGAGTTGAGTAAGCAAAGTTTACTGTTTTTAATTGATTTAGGTATTTATTGCTTACACATAATCCAAGGAACACTACATAAGGGGATTGACAAAATTGATTGCAATGTTGATGGATTTGCTGTAGATATTAATCAATTTTTCAAATTATCTCTTGTAAAAAGAGATTAATATTTCTTACAATTGAAGTTCTCCAAGAAATCTTTGCTAAATATAGTTTTCTTCATTATGTTGAGGTCTGTTGGCTAACTTTGGGGTCAATTTGTGAGAAAATCATTTAACAGTATGGTATTCTAAATGAATATTTTATAATGAAAATTCCCAAATAATTGAAATCTCCCTTTTTTGATAGATATCTTCGAATTGTGAAACATTTGAAAGTCCTTAAAACTTTTCCATATCCTTATTTTATTTATTTATTATTATTTTTTCTATTTGTGAAACTTTTGAACCATACTTTTAATGCAAAAAGTTGAGCCTTTAGTGCATGTGATGTATAATAAATTAAATGAACTTGTTTGTAGTCTCATATTTAAATTTTTAAATCCAGAAGAAAACTGTGAAAAAATGAAGTGAAGTTGCTACAAACTATATTCATTCAGGTAAAAATTTTAATAAGATTGAAAAAAGTCATGGTGCAACAGCAATGCTAGAAGGGTTTACTGATAAAGTATCAATAGTTGCTACATAGCAACTTCTAGACAGCTGCTTCAAAAATTTCCTTTAGCAAATCCATATATAAAAATGTGAAACTACTGTTTAAGAAAAGAAAGGTTAAGAAGACATAGCTGCTGCTTGTGAAAAAAAATTGAAACCATCCTTTTTGTTACAAAATATTAATGAACTTTGAGAAAGAAAAAAAAAAAACTTTGCTTAATAATCACTGTGTAGCACAGAAGGTTTTGGATAATGCAACAAAGAATACCATTTGCTATTAGTGATAATATAAGTGGTGCTGTTTATATATAAAGTTGGACAGAGACGATACTGTCTGATGCTAATGCAGAAATTGCATCTGTCATTGATAAGCTATTAAAGAGTGGTATTTAATAATTAAAATATAAAATGTGTGTGCATCCTGTTCAAAATGAACATTATTTAATTGTAAAAATGTTCAATATAATTTAATGATTTTTTAAATATTATGTTTTCTAAAAAGTGTTGTATTCATAATATAGAAATTAATTTGCAATTATGTAAAAGTAATATTCGTTTTGTTTATTGAAATATGTTCTGATATTGGAAATATTGTCCTGAAAAAAATTTCGACATTCCTACCCTTGAGATTATGTTTGCAGCTTAAATTTTATTTAGCTGTTTTTATAAATTAAGCTATTTCTTAATAATTTCAGAAATAGCTGATATGAATTATAAATTAAATTATAATTCATATCAGCTATTTCTGAAAAACTGGCTATTTTAGTCTTAAAAAAATTAATGATAAAGTTTGTTTCCAATTAAAATTTCTTTTTTCTTAAAAGTCCTGTTTATAAATGAATTGTGCTTTGCATGTCTGGATTACATTAGTTAAAAATTTGCATTTGTTTTTCTAGGTTAAGAATAAAATGACCAAGGAACAATATATAAAGATGAATCGAGGTATAAATGATAGTAAAGATCTTCCTGAAGAATATTTATCACAAATTTATGATGAAATTGCAGGCAATGAAATCAAGATGAAAGCATCTGCTACCAAGTACAGTGGGAAGCAAAGTAATTTTCTTTATTCCTCATTTATTTTATTTTATCATTTCGGAATTTTTTTGAGGGCCTAATTATTTTTTATGGTTGAAAATGTATCAAAATAATTACTTGCAGCATTTTGTAAAAAAATACTTTCTTAGAATTTTTAATTTTTTTCTAAAAATTTGGCATTTGGGGTTTACTTTGGAAATGTATGAGCTTGGACAATCAATATTCAAAGTGATAATCTTAAGTGAACACAATTTTTTAGTACTCTTAAATTTTACTGTTAAATTTTACTTCACAAATTTATTTTACCTTATATACAGTTATATAAATAATAGGAGTCAATTTATATTTTACTGTGTTGAGTGCTCTATGTTTAAGAAGTAATAATTTTTGTATTAATTGAAAATTCATCTTTATGAAATAATCACTCAACTCAGGATTTGTACAACTCTTTGAAACACCTAATTTTTAAAAGCCCCTTGAAACTCCTGGAATTCTTATTTACCTTGATGCATTTATTTTTTGTTAGAAAATATAAATTTTTGAGTTTTTTGTTTTAATATTTTAAAATTTTCAATGAAATTGTTCATAAACTGAATTGAATATTAACTCCTAATGTTACCACTGGATGGGACATGATCACTATTAAATTATATTCATAACTGTTGACCAATGATTTATTCAACCATAATTGTTTCATGATAATTCCATTCATTCAAGACCAGATATAGTTTTTAGATTTGTGTGTGAAGAGTAATCATCAGTAAGATTATCATATGATGCAATCACGTGTAGGCATGTAAGAGGCGATTTTAATTTATTCTTTTTCTAAGTTAAAATATATTTTCCTCATCTTTGGTGATAATTGCCTATAATTTCAGTGAAAAGGGATTTTTTCTTATTAAAGAGAGATCAGATTTTTTTCTTTGTATAGATTTGTCTTAAATTCTCTTAATTGACCTGGTAAACACAAAATCAAAAAGAAATGCCTAGAAATTTGAAAAACAATTATAGTAGGTTATGTTAAAGAAGCAATAAGTAAATATTAATTGCGAAATTACATTCCATAATCGTTATGGAGCCTTGGTGAAATTATTACTCCATTTTAATGATGAACTAAAAGAAAAAGATTTTTAGATTCTGAAAATTAGTATTTTGCTCAAGAAATGATATTAAACATGTAAATTTATAAAATAATTAAATAAACATATAAGTCTGTAATATATTCATGTATTTTTTCATTAATTTAATAAAAGTTTAAAAATGAAGAGGGAAAACTGTACAATAATTTCTAAGATAAAAAACCATGGCATTTATGTGTTTAAAAATTAAATTTATAATGATGTTCTATTTTTATTTTGGCATTGTTTATGTGCACTTCATAACTCCATGTTGAATTTACAAACTGGGTTGGAAGTAAGGGAAAGTCAGTAAAATTATTATCAATAATATGGTTAAAAATGCTTAAATGTTATCACTGGATGATAAGGTTGTAAAGCAAGAAGATGTATGTGACAAATTAACACACTAACTATTTAGATTTTAATTTTGGTTAGGATTTGCTAATATATTTTATTCTAATTGTTGTCATCTACTTTATGACAATCTGACATTCATTTCAGCATGATATACGAACTCACTTCTAGGTCTTTATATATAATGTCTTGTGCCGTAATTTTGCCATCTTTCTCTTTTAATAAATTTATGGGAAGAAATTGTGTGAATAAATTTAAAAACTCAAAAAATATCCATTTTGTTTGCAATATTTAACTGGAATCATGTCAGTCATTGTAGACTTATTTCTAACACTTTTGAAATATTTGTTAATTTTAAATATAATTTAAATAAAAATATTCAAATTTGTTTTTATTAATACTTTGTCATCATTTAAAGATGTGATGTGCACATAATTACAAACATATTTAATTAAAAAAATTAAAAAAGTATAATTTTTATAAAAATAATATTAAAAATATAAAAATTAAAAAGTATAATAATATTTATTCAACATGTGAATGCCAGCACCTGAAAATATTTAATATTGAAAAATTCTTTGAAGTTCCTGAAATTTATTGTTTGAGAAGATTTATTTTTTAAGCAAGCATAAATACATAAAAATAAGCATATTGAGATAAATATTTATTTAGTGGTTACATTAAAGAAACTGGACCCAGATTTATAAGAGCCCCGTGGATCCAAGGCCTACAGTGCTCACCCCTGTTTTTGTGACTGAGACTCCTTGGGTGTGAATCTTGTGTCCTGTTTAAGTGGTCAGCTTAATGGGAAAACCCCAGCATTTAATTGCCAAACATGCCCAGTACTTAGTTTAATAAACCCACTGAGGGATGAAATGTTAAGTTGACCTTGTCTGGCCTAGGGACCGAACCTGGGATTTGTGCCTTGGGAATGCAAAATGCTACCACAGAATATCAGTGATTGCATTATATATAGTATTTTGTATCAGTGTGATAATATTAGGAAATAGATTCAATGTGAAAAATCTGAAAAGTTTTCTTATGGTCAAATCTTTTAGTGAAAAAGTTGTCACTATTCATTTATAAAATTTCATGAAATGTGCAACAATAAAGCAAATTAGTTTCAATTGAAAATTTATTAATTAAAGAGAGGTAACAAAACATTTTATTGAATGACTGAGCATTTTTTAAAATTGGATTTTACATTATACAGAATTTAGAGATATGCTCTGCTAAATAAGATTATTCATTGTTTGACAACAAGTGATTTTTGTTGAAAAATTAGTTTATTATTACATTATGTATTCAAAAATTTCTAAATTCTAAAATTCAGTGATTGCCCAGAAATTAGTAAAGTATAGATTACTGTTTATGTTAGAACTTAATGGTAGTGTTATTGATTGTTTTGTGGAATGTTTTTTAAATGACTGCTTATTTTGATGAGAAATATTATCCCATTTGAATTCATATTTATAAAGGAATATAATAAATTAGTAGAGAACAGAAATGTACATTATATGAAATTATTATTCTTTATTCTTTAACCTAACTGTAGTTATTAATTTTATAATTTTTAATTGTTCTGAATTACTGAATTATAAATTTATGTAATTATGTTTTGTCAAACATTCTTGCTTATAAAATTTCTAAGAATTCATTATTTATGAAATTATTTTAAGAAATTATGAAATTATTTCATTAAGTAATGAAAAGATTTTATTAAGTAATTTCATTTTGGTAAAATAAAGTTCTTATCATATTGATAATGTGAAGTGTTAGGCAGTGAAAAGAAAAGACGTCTTCTATACAATGTGGAAATGGAAGAAATGGCAGAAACAGCAAAGGCATTGATGGAAAGTGTCAGTCATGTTCAAGCTCCGTTTACTCGAGCAAAACACCTAGAACATGTGCGTCCAATGTTTAAGGTATGAATTGTTAAAGTTTTTTCTCTTATTCATCTTTGAAAGAACATTTTAATTTCGTTGGGTCTTAAAAGGTATTTTTGTAAAATCCATATCTATTATGATTAAAAATGATATTACTTACAGTAATGTAAGATTTATTGTTATAAATAATAAATTTTGGCATTATTCACCCAGTATAAAGGAAACTGAATGGAAAAAAAATTCTTATAAAGAAAGCTCAATACTGTAACAATTTTTTCTTGCAAATTCTCTGAATTGATTTTAAATTTCTTTATTTTCATTTAAAATTTTATATCAATTAATTTCTATTAGATACTTCTACAGAATATGCAAGTAAAATTATCGTAAATTTAAAAGTTACTTAAAAGATTTTAAAAATACCTTCATTCTAATTAATGTACTGCAGTATATATATATATATATATATATATATATATATATATATACATATATATATATATATATATATATATATATATATATATATATATATATATATATATATATATATATATATATATATATATATATATATATATATATATATAAGGAGTTGTCCAAAACCCTTACAAAAATAAAAACCTTAAGTAATAAAAACCCTTTCAAAAAGAAGTGTTTTACTTCTAATGTGGTGTGGGAGCACCTTTAATCGATGAAAAAAATTGAATTCTTCTTGAAATAGACGTATAGTTTTTAATGGGGGGTGAGTGGAATGTTGTACCATTCTTCATACAGAAACTGCTGTTAATCCCAAAGTGGCTCTGCTTGTCCTTTTTTTTTGACCTTGCATCACAAGACTTAACCAATCAGCTTAACTCCTTGAGATTCTCAGGACAAGATAATGATCTCAAGTATTCTCCCAAAATAGACCATAGGGCTTTTACAATATTTAAGTCAGGTGACAGGCTACAGTGTACAATTGAGTTCGCATGTTTCAGAAACAATGATTGAACAATTTGAATATGGAGAATGAATGAATTATTTTCTTAATAGAAAGGTGCAGTCTGCTGATAGAAAATGTCTTCTGCATAAAATTCAATTGGTCAGCCAAAGAATTGTAGTTATTGCTAGTGACTTACCCATATAAGATGTCAAGGGGACCTACTCTAAATCATGATATGAAACCCCAAATAATTTTGGATCTACTTCCTTGCTTTACTGTAGAAAGAAACAGTCCAGATTGTAGGCTACTAGCAAAATTTAACATGTGTATTGAGTCCCATGTTGAGGGGAAGGGAGAAACCTGACTCATTGAAGAATATGACACATTGATCTGCTGACCAGGTTTTATAATCCTTGCTCCTCTGTGCTCACAGTTTTTAATTTACTGCTGTCAAAAGAGTATTTGTAATCACTGGATAATAATCATGTCATGGATAATCTTATAAACAAGAAAGGTTGTTAATTTTCCATTGCTTAGACTGAATTTCACCTGTTGTTTTCAACTGGTGTTATTGTGTATGAGGGTCACTCTGAAATTTTTGAGATACAACTAGGTTTTTAAAGTTATACTTACAAAATTTTAGGTGTGTTCAAAGTAGTCTCCTCCAGCATCAGTGCACTTTTGTAGACGAATTTTCCACAGATTAAATGCCTCAAGCCATTCATTTCTTCAAATAGATGAAAAAAAATGCATTTATAGCCACATCAATTTCTTTTTCTGAATGAAAACGACGTGCACGTAAGTTCTTTTTTAGATTAAAGAATAATCAAAAGTCACGCATAGCTAGATCAGGTGAATACGGCGGATGTTCGATCACTTTAATTTGTTTTTGTTTACATATATAAATACAGATTTAAAGTTTTTATAAAGTGATTTTATGAGTATTGTTTACAAATATTATTTTTTCAAAACTTCTATAATTTCTTTTTCTTTAAAATTTTACTGACCAAAAATGCATAATAAAAGCTTTCTGTATTTAATGTATTACTTCCTTCTATCTGATAGTAAAAATAATTAATTTTCATTGATTGCATTTATCAAATTTCAACATTATATATATATATATATATATATATATATATTTGATGTTTCCCAGTGTTATAACTTTTATTTGTTTTTATTTGTAAAAAGTAATTTGAAGTGACATTTATTGATTTTATGATATTACGTTGTACTTGTATAAATGTAAAAATCTATAAGCACATGTGCTTAAAATTAAACATAAATCATTTTTCCATGTTACTGAAAATTTTACTGAAACTTTTTTAATGAAGCAATTCTAAAAAATTTTCTGAACAATTATGTCTATTAAATTAATTTTGAGAATTCTGCTTTTTATTTATATCATGCAATATTAATTAATTTCTTTTTTCCCCTATTTTTTTACACTATTTTATTTAATTTGTTTCTTATAAGACTTCTGTTTATATTATCATTTAGAATAAATAGAAAATAAACTATCTATTAAAAATCTATAAATTTGAAATTTCTTGTGAAATTTATAAATTTACAGTAATTTAAGAAGAACATAACCAGTTTTTTTCTAACAGATGGCTTGGACACCATTTTTAGCTGCTTTTAGTATAGGTTTGCAAGATTGTGATGACTCGGAAATAGCTTCGTTGTGTTTGGATGGAATTAGGTGTGCTATCCGAATAACTTGTATTTTTCATATGATGGTTAGTAACACCCTTAGCTTCCTTTTTAAAGAAACCTTTGCTTCTTTTTTAAAGAAAGAATTTCCTTGTATTATTTTTGACTGTCTCATTATTTTTTTTATGAATATCTAGATTTATTTAATTATTATTTTATTCTATATTTATTATGATTTTGGAATATAACCACAAATGTCTATTGTTATAATTCTTGAATATATTTAATTAAAAGGTAGATTTATGATAAATTGTAATATTTGCTTATAATGTTTTTATAACTACAGATGAAAGATATGTTCTAACTTTTGTATATTAACATTGAATTGAAATTTCTTAATGCATTTAGATTTTCATTACTGTGTAATTTATCTTAATTTTACATATTTCTTACAATGTTAATATTTGAACTTTTCAATAACTAATTTATAGATAAGAATTTTCATCCATTTGAAAACTTGCTGTGATTGATATTTTAATGAAAATGACTACTGATCCATATTAAAGAAATTAGGAAATTTTATCTCTCATATATTGAATTTAAATTTGAATTTTTGTTTGAAAATATTTCAGAATTAAATTTGTGTGTATTTTATTATTCTTATCTTTATTAAACAATAATAAAGTCTTATATAGAGTCTGAAACAAAAAATTCTTTAAACTTATTTTAGTTGGAAAGAGATGCTTATGTGCAGGCCTTAGCTCGATTTACTTTGCTAACAGCAAATTCACCTATAACTGAAATGAAAGCAAAAAATATTGACACTATCAAGACACTTATAACTGTGGCTCACACAGATGGAAATTACCTTGGAAAATCTTGGCTTGAGGTATTCATTTTATGCTGATTATTTTATTTTTGAGTGAAATCTTACAGTTTATTTTGGAATTAGTTATAAAATTATTTTTATTTCTTCAGATACTACGTTGTATATCTCAGCTTGAACTTGCTCAGCTCATTGGTACAGGAGTAAAACCTCAGTTTTTAAATACTCAGTCTGCTCACCCTGAAGGATCAACTTTGATGTTGGATCCAATTGATCGTAGGTACCCTTTTGAGTTGTAATTTGCTTAGCTATTGCATTGAAAGTTTTGCAGTTAAAAGAGTATTTTTTTCATATTTTAGTAGCTCGTGGAGGTATACCTTTAGACGAAAAAAGAATAGCTCTTCTTCAGGAATCCATGGGAGAAACTAGTTCTAACAGTGTTGTTGTTGCTGTGGATCGGTAATTATATATATTTAATTTATAAATTGTAAGAAACTATCTTTTGAATCTTTCTTTTGAGGTTTTAGATATTTTTCTTTGAAAAAGCAATTCAAATTCTTAAACATTATTGCAGTTTTCTGCATCAATAAAAAAAGTTCTATAGTTAAAATCACATTATAATATTTAAAATATTACTTTAAAAGTATCACTATCTGGTGTTTTAGACTAATAATGAGAATATTTTTTTTGTTAAATTATGATTTTATGCATTTCAGCCTATCAATTTTTGATATGATTGTAGTATTTGAAACACAAATGTTAGTTTAACAACAATTTTTTAAATTCTTTGTTATATCAAATATCACCAAGTGTTAAAAAGTACTCTGGATCAAACGAAACATGATCAAGCATATAAATTAATCAAATTTAGTTACAAGTAAAACAGTGTTGCATGTTAACAGAACAGTGCAACATAATACTTTGTTATTTCATTTCATCATAAATTATTCATTACTTTTTCTTGTCAATTGAGAAAACAGTGTCAATTTAATGCATCGTATTTTTTTTAATATTTAAAGGTTAATCATGGTCTTTCATGTTAGATTGAGTAAGATTTCTGCCTTACAGATTTTTTCTCCATCTTACTTACATTTTATTCTAATTTTGACTGTCAGATTAAATCTTAGTTTATTTTTGAAGTATCTGGTTGTTTTATTAGTTTACTTATCTTGAAAATTCTCTTGCTGAAAATAAATTGTTGATTTTGTAAAAGACTGAGTTATCGAAATGAATTTATATGTTTATTAAATATTTTTCATTTTTGGTTCACTTCAGTTTTATTAGTTGTCTATGTTGATTACGTTATCTTTTTTTTAAATAAATTTCTTGAAAAAAGCAATTTATTTCACAAGTGAATCTGAAAAATAAACAAAAAGTTTTTTAATATTTTTACCAAAATTATTTAAATTTATATTGTATTGCTCATGTAAAATTAAAAACTAATGAAAATATAAAAATATGTGATTTTTTAATACATCTGTAAATTTTTTAATATAGTAATAAATTCAGAATATTGAGTAACATAGTATTATTCAATAATCTATGTAAAAAAAGGAGTAATATTTAAGAAAAAAATTTTTTGAGAAGTTTTGTAATTTCAGATTTAATTTCCTTTAATTATAATAGACCTGATGGAATTTTATATTTACAATACTTCTGGCTTTGCTTTCAATTCTGTTTATAAAACATCTTGATTTTAACAAATTTCTTTTTCTGAAATGTCAAGAGGAGAAAATTATTTCTTAGTTTTATGGTTAAATTCTTTAAAAGCTATCCTGATTGGACTGTTATGTTTTAAAAAATAATCTTTGATTAAAAATAAATTTTATTTCATTTATATGTGAGATTTAAAAAAAGGTTTTGTGTTTTTTTTATATATTTTACATCAATGAAAATTTATTTTAAATATTATGCTTATGTTTTAATTTATGATTTTAGTGCAATAAGGATATTAAAATCCCACTTTAGAAGGTTGCTTTTTAATGCTTTTGACCTTCATTATCTTTTATTGTGATAAAATGTTGCAATTTAAATAGCCTGGTTGTAAATTACTTCTAAGATTAAGGAGTAATTTACAACCAGGCTAATATCTAAGATTAAGGTTTTGAACATTTTAAACTAAAATTTTCTTTTGTAAAACTATAAAAATATGTATATACAATTTCCCAACAAATGTGTACATGTAAGGTAATGTAAACTTAAGATGCATAATTTATAAGTAATTGAAGGAAAAAGTATACCAGTTTGGTAATCTGCATTCACTGCAATTTTATAACAATCCATTTTTAAAACATTTTTGTACAAAGATAAAATATTTCTTTTTTAACCATCAAGTTAATTTTGGTTCCTGATAAAAGAAAAGTAACATCTATCAAATTAACCACACCTAAGGATTAAAATTTATTTCAAAGGATTAGTATTTCATGCCAGTTATTTGAATAATATCACAGTTATTAGTTACAACAATTCTTTTAAATACTTCCAGAATATATTAAAATACCAAAAATTGTTATATATATATATATATATATATATATATATATATATATATATATATATATATATATATATATATATATATATATATATATATATAGTTATTGTTTCTATTCTATTTGTCAGACGACGAGTGAGTAGCTTAGGTGGGGAAGGAAGAAGTTCTTATAAATTTACTAATATTTAAAGATTTATTTACAGATTACTTTAAGGTAGCTCCTTCATACAATCTCTCTTGTCAATTATTTGTACATCTCTCTCCACATGACATATTAAGCACTGCCATCTAGTGGCCACTCATTTTTTAACCTTTTCATGACTGGGCGCCTTTGTTTAAGACGCGCGTTCAGGACGAAGCTGAAGTGAAAGGAATGATATTACAGGGCAGGGTTTTTCTCCGCTAGGCCTAACTTTAGAAAAAATTCATAAATAATAAAGTTAAAGTCCTATCGCCGTGATTTTTGGTAGCATTTTAGATTATCACATAATCTATCTTATAACATTAAAACTAGACTTTAATAATGTTTTTCCTTCAATTTATATGAAAATATATATATAAAAAAGTTGCTTACTTTGAGAAATAATTTTCGACAGTGCTATTCTAGTTTTTCCAAAATTTTAATTGATAAAACACTTCAACATATTTGCAAATTAATAAAAATTATACAAGGGCTATTTACAAGAAAAAATAACAAAATTTAAAATGAAGACTGAGTATGGAAAATCTCAAATCACGGAGAAACGCAAAAGTCCGACATTGCATGATTTGCAAGTATAAAATGTTTGTTGTGTTTTCTTTTCTTTCATCATGGTTTGTGAGCAAGCAATGCACTTTCTGCAACTTTTTTCTCTCTTTTTGCTCAAATTAAGGGTAGGAAAATGCCTACCAGATAATCCTCGCCATAATAATCTGGAGTCGAGAATTTTCCAAATAACAAGAAAAGTGAGCAAATATAACCGAAAGCAGTAAAAACTGTATCGAAACTGACGATAAAACCGTAAAAGACTTCCAATCGTAGCGAAAACAAAATAAAAAAAGTGTTCGGAGAGCTATCAGAAGCGAGAATGTTTAAATCACGTGGATAGTTGAAGAGCCAAGCTGTGTTTGTTTACTTTGAGATTTCCTCTCTTTCCACTCACAGCTGATAATCAAAATACCAAAAAAAGCAGGAATAAGAAAAAAATGAAGGTCAGAACACTAAAACTACATTCAGTTTAAATGTAATGGACGCATAGTGCCATCTAGTAATTATTAAAAATTGTTCCAGCTTAAAATGCATATATGCACCGCTCGGCCCTCACTTTTGTCCTTACGAAATACGTATATGCACCGCCTGTCGCGAAGAGGTTAAGTAATATTACAGCTTGATGCTAACATTCGGCCAGACTAACCTTACAATTGTCCTCAATTGATGTAATAATACTCAATTACTAATTAATACAACAAATATTAACATTAACAAACTTTGGCGCCAGGCATTCACGAGCTATATGACCATAATCATTACAATTAAAACATTTAAATTCCCCTTTTTCATTTTGAATATCCGAGCTAAATAGCTTTTTCGATTAGCACCTTTATTTTCACTAAACGGAAATGATTTCTTTTCTACCTGAAATTTATTATTATGAGAATTATAATTTGATGAGTTTCTTAATTTAAAACTATTAATAGATCGAACATTATCATAATTATCCAATTTATCTGCTAACTGTTCTGGAGAATTAATTTTAGGCCATTTATCTACAAAGTGTTCCCGAGTTGTTTAATTTACTTGTTTCTTTAATTGTTAAGTAATAATTAAATTTTTTAAATTATTAAAATCTGAAATCACGAGTCCTGTTATCCATTCCTCAAAATAATTTTGTAATTTGAATGAATAATCCTTCCATGTACTTTCTGGATTTTTAACATGATTTAAAAATTTAAATCTAAACTTATCAGCACTTAACTTATATCTCTTAAGCAATAACGATTTTACATATTTACAATTATTTGCATTATCTTCGTTTTCATGTGCTATTAGTTGCGTAATTTCATATGGGAGCATTCCCAATAATTGTGACACCCAATACTCTTCATTCAACCCAATTCATCTTGCCTACCGTTCAAATAAAACTAAATAAAAATTTATATCCCCATCTTTGATTTTATATTCGTGCATTAACTTTCGAAAATCTGTGTGTACGTTTCTACTTTCATCCTTGCCACTTAAATCTGAAATATTTACATTTTGAACTCTATTTTTGATACGTAAATGTTCAAGCTCGTGCTCATGGTCAGCCAACGTTTTTGCGGCTATTTCTGATGCAATTCGACTTTCAGTAATCCTACTTAGTAAGCTCTTACTAAATTCTTCATCATACATCTCTGGCTCCGTTATAATACGTTTTAAATAAATTATTTTACCATCTTCAAGTACGAAGAGACCTAATTCTGTTGCTAATTCTATTCAATCTACCTTTTTAGCCTTCCCCCAAAAAGCCATACTTTACAAATTATAATACTTAATTACTTTATACATAAAAATACTTTATCAATAACGAAATTATTACTTTTACTTCACCCAAAACGAAAATAATTGTTTCTTTAAAAACGAAATTACTTTTTGCAAACGGAATTAAGAAAATACTTTATACTTATACCCATAATTCTTAAATCTCGTTCACTACTTTAGAAAACGTTACTTAATATGTTAATGTACATTTCGAAACGAAACAAATAAAATTCGCCTACCTCAATTCCGAAAGCGTCGCGAGTTATATCCCTCTTCTGACTTGTTATCGTTTCCATTCTATTTGTCAGACGACGAGTGAGTAGGTTAGGTGGGGACGGAAGAAGTTCTTATAAATTTAATAATATTTAAAAATTTTAAGGTAGCTCCTTCATACAATCTCTCTTCTCAATTACTTGAACATCTCTCTCCACATGACATATTAAGCACTGCCATCTAGTGGTCACTCATTTTTTAAGTAATATTACAGTTTGATGCTAATAATATATATATATATATATATATATATATATATATATATATATTATTGTTAATTGCTAAATGTCTATTTCTAAGTTTTTTTTATTGTTAAAATTCATAAGCATGTCATGTAACTTTTTTTTATTGGATACTAAATATGTTGATTTTTCAATTGTTTCTGCATTCTCTAATCAAATTCCAGAATTTTTACTGGGTCTACTCGATTGGATGGATATGCCATTGTTGATTTTGTTAAAGCTTTGTGTCAAGTGTCTTTGGAAGAATTAGCAAATTCATCTCATCCTAGAATGTTCAGTTTACAGAAGATTGTGGAAATTTCTTACTATAATATGGGGAGAATTCGTTTAAAATGGGCCAGAATTTGGGAAGTCCTTGGAGAGCATTTCAATAAGGTCTCATTTTTATGTTTTATCATAAAAATATAATGCGTTTATTTTACTTTATATTTGATAACTTTTTTATGTTGGTGATCTTGTGTAAAACATATTTTCCCTCTTTGCTCAATGTACATTAAATTGTTAGAAAGATAATTTTTTTCCTATTTGAAATTGCCAGCTTACTAAATTGTCAAGCTTTAAACTTTTTTTTTTTTTAAAAAAATAAGTTCTAATTTCATTTTTACATAATATTTATTAAATGTATCCATTATGTTTTAAAAAATGCAAAAAACAGTTATCTAATTTTTTTAAATTAAAGTTTTCTATTTTATTATTATTATTTTTTTTGCTGTTATATAATTTACATTGGTTAATATAGTTTTCTAATATTGTTAGTTATATTAAAATACTGGAATTATATGGAATGTATTATTTAAGTTTATTTTTATTTGGACTACAGTTTTAGTTTGGTCAAAAATTTTTACAGATATTTTTCATTTTAGGTCGGTTGCAGTCCTGTTGAAGATGTTGCTTTTTTTGCTGTGGATTCCCTTCGACAGCTTTCTATGAAATTTTTAGAAAAAGGAGAATTTACAAATTTTAGATTTCAGAAAGAATTTTTGAGACCGTTTGAGCACGTGATGAAGAACAATCGATCTCCTACAATTCGAGATATGGTTGTACGCTGTATAGCTCAAATGGTTAATTCTCAAGCTTCGAACATCAAATCAGGGTGGAAGAATATTTTTAGTGTATTTCATTTAGCAGCTGCTGATGACAATGAAAGCATTGTAGAGTTAGCTTTTCAAACTACAGGAAAAATCATAAGTAAATTAAAAAAATATTTCATCTTACATTACTAATTTTTAATGTATAAAAAATTCAAGTTGTCTGTAATAAAATTTCTTTAAAAAAAATAGGTAAAAGAATTTTTTAAGAAGCTTATTTTGTAAAATTTTGTATTTTATAAAATGTTGCAGCTAGATTTTGAGTGGAATAAAATAAATTAATAAAATGTATTTAATAAATTCTATCATTTGTTTAAATCTTAATAAATTACCATTTTTAAATTCATTTTGATGGATTTTTTATTAATATTTTATATAGGATATGTGTTTTTATTTTGAGGAGTTGAAAGTTAAGAATAGAATCTTCTGTAATGTTGCATAATTTCATTAATTTTAGTTGATTATATTTATTGTAAGTTTCATTAACTTAAGTATGTGTTACTTGTTTCTATGAATATTTTCCCTTCTATTGCATTATATCAAAATGAATGCATTATATTTCTTTTCCTACAGCTCAAATATATGAGAAATATTTTCCTTCCCTCATTGATTCCTTCCAAGATTCTGTCAAGTGCCTATCTGAATTTGCTTGTAATGCTAGCTTTCCTGACACCAGTATGGAGGCCATACGTCTTATTAGACATTGCGCAAAATATGCTGCAGAACAACCAGATGCAAGTCTTTATTTTATTTAATTTTTTTTCAAATTTGTTTGTGTACAAATTATGGGTTTAATTATGATCAATTATTAAATAATTTTGTTTTGCAGGTATTCAAAGAGCATAACATAGAAGATTTAAGTGTTCCAGAAAGTGATAGAGTGTGGGTTCGTGGTTGGTTTCCCATTTTGTTTGAACTGTCATATATCGTCAGCAGGTGCAAGTTAGATGTTCGCACTAGAGCACTGACTGTGATGTTTGAGATTATAAAAACTTATGGCTCATTGTTTGCTCAACATTGGTGGAATGAACTGTTTAAAATAATATTCAGAATTTTTGATAACATGAAATTGCCAGAAAAGACCACAGAGAAAGCTGAATGGATGACTACCACATGCAACCATGCCTTATACAGTGTTGTTGATGTATTTACCCAATATTATGATCTGTTGAATGTTTTTATGCTTGATAGTTTATATGTTCAACTACAATGGTGTGTTCAGCAAGGTTAGTATTAATTTTAATATTGTGTATCTATTAGAATTTATTCTTTTTTGTATGCAGTTTAAAATCTTATGTAGTATATATAGTTTATGCAACACTCCATTTATATTTATATTCCCTATTTAATACAATTAAATTTATTAAAATCAAGTTGATGATTTAATCAAATGCATTCTAATTTGGAAATAAATGAAAATTTTAGGACAGTAGATTTTATTATTGCCATGTATCATTCAATTCTTGTCGATTGCATAATTCAAATATGACTACAGTTATGAATCTGGATCATACAATCATGCTTTTTATCCTTTTGTATTTCTTAAAAGCATTAATTTTTAATATATGTCATCGAATGTAAAAAATGTGAGACATTTATGAAAATGGAAATTTCTATGCAACAATTTTAACCTCAAAACTTAGAAATTGTTTCTAAACAAAATTAAAAATTGTTTGTAAACAAATTGAGATAAGAAGTGATTGAAAGAGACAGATTGTAATTGACAAAATAATTCTTCCTGTCCTATTTTATATTCATTAAAGTGTTAAATCAGCAGTCTGAAATTATAAGCCAAGTTTAATTTGTTAGCATTGGAAATTGTATGCTATAAAAATATCAGTCTGAAGTCTTTATAATATAAAAATTTTTTTGAAAAAACAAAGGGAAATAAGTTAAGAAAATAACTTAGCTGGAAAAAATTTGTTAATATTACTTAATTGATTAAAAATTTTGGTATACCAAGATTAAATCCATTTTCATATAAATTAATTTTGTTATTTTTCATATAGCATAATTCTGTTATTCAATAATTAAAGACACCATTGATATTTTTTGCAAATTGCAGAGGTATTGTGCAATTGCAAATGATAAAATATTTTTATAATGGTTTCTTTTCATTTATAATTGCTTTTAGTGAAATGCCATTGAATGTAGGAAAACAATTTGTTAATAAAAACAATTTATTAACTAAAACAGTCATTAATAAAAATAATTTTTTGCTCTATATATTGATTGTGCATTTACTATTGTTAAAAAATTTATGTGTAGCATTACTCTTTTGTTTATGTTAACATTGAAATCTAGCACTAATGCTCATTACATATAATTTTTATGAAGAAAATATAGAAATGTATTGATGAGATTTCAAAAAGTAAAGAACAGAAAATTTTATATAAAAGTATTTATTGCTAAATATTGACAATGTACTTCTTCCAATTAAGTTGTTCATTTTTGAGTAATCATTCTGTGTAAAGTATTCTGTAAGCTAAATTAAACAATGTATGCTTAAAAAATATCATTAGATCTGTAAAATGTATAATCAGCTGAACAAACTAAAAGTTAAGTCAAATCAAATAGATAGTTGAGATAAAATTTTAGATATGTTGACAATTACTTTTTGTAAAGTTAAAAGTATTTGACAAGAATGAAGATCACTGAAGAAAGTATTTAAAAGAAATTATAATAAACAGGCAAAGCTTGTTGCCTCTAATAGGATTAAATATAATATTGAAAAAAAAAATTGTTTTTTGCATTACAAAATCTGAAGTACTGAAAGAGATTTTCATAGGCATCATATGATTTATTATTAATATAACTTTTCAGAAAATGTTATTCTTTTGTGAAGAAAATTGTTGCAGAAAATCCACAAAAAAATTTATAACTCAATCAAATAATTTATTTTCTTGAATAAATTTAAAGCTTAATTTCTTTGTTCTACTTCTTTTTTCCTTACTTTCTTTACAACTTGTCATGAATTATTTATTGTGAGAATTCTAATATGCTAGTTGCCATTTCTGCTCTTATCTTTCTTATGCATTTAATTTTATTTAATTTTATTTAATCTTTGATTTTTTTTATTTTTTTTTTGAAATTTTAAATATTTTTGTACAGTGATATATTGATATGGGGAAAAACTGAATAGATTTAAGTTTAATTATTCCATAAAATTTTCTCCTCATGGGGTTCACCTTTAGGTGAGTACTGGTGTCCCAATCCTCTGTTTTTTGTTTCTTCTCATTCTAATCTTTTCCTCAATTTCCACCCCTCAACTGCAAGCTAGGGAGCTCTTTATGAATAGCTGTCCTGTTTATTTCTTGTTTCTTATGGACAAGACCTCCATGTGCTGGCAGTGGGTGGCAACCGTTTGGACGGGTAGTACACTGTGTTCCCTAGTGTATCAATCTGCGAGTACCTAGCTATAGTTGTGGCTAGTCTGCTAGGGATTAAACGAAAGGATCACAACCTTGGGCTTGGCGTTAAGGGTAGTCACTGCCTCTGGGGTCGACTAGCACTATGGTAAGCACCAAGGTTGGTAATATCCAGAGCCAGTGGCTGCCATCCCTTGTAGGACTCTGGGGTGAGTGGCAACAAGCACTCCCTATTTCATGCAGTATCGCATTTCAGATACAAAAACTTCTAACATCAACATATGGTAATCTAGAAAGTGTTAAAAAATTACGATCAGGAGATTTTCTTGTTATAGTTGATACAAAACAAGCTTTGATAAGCTTGATTTAAAAAAAAAATTGGGTTCATAACTAGATGAAACTTAATTTTATAAAACTTTAAATAAGTCTGGTGGTGTCCTTTCTAACCCTGATTTCATACATGTTACTGTAGCAGAATTCTTAGAACTATGTGATCAAGGAGTTTGTGCTGCACATAATATAATCATTCAACGTGATGGTATACTTATCCCCAACCAACATGATGTCTTAACTTTTCAGACACCAGTATTGCCAAAATCTATAAAAGGACGTTATATAAACTGCAAGCTTTATCCAGACATTCCTAACCCTCTTAGGTTGTAACTGTTCTGGTACACATGCTGCACTTTCCAAATCTTGTCCTGTATGGATCTTTGAGAAAGAGGTAATTGCAACAAAGATAAAACAAAATGTTACTTTCCCAGAAGCAAGACAAATATTAAAAAACAGAATACCAAAAGTTGGCATTTCCTATTCTTCTACTTTACAAGCAAGCAAATTCAAAAATAAATAATAATCCAGCGAATAAAAGTAGTTTGCCCATATCTGCACCACTTTCAATTTTGTCATCTAAATCCACTTTGCTAGCAACATCTAATAGCACAAATAAATCTACTTCAAATACCAATAAATCTAGGACTGATGATACAAAATTTAAAAAAGTATTAAAAGAACAAGTGGTATATCTTCTTCTGAAACAGATTTGGAAATGGATTCCTCCTTTACATTTCAGACTGCTTCAAAATGTAGAAAAGAAAAAGACAAAAACAATAAAGTAAAACCTGTTTTGAATGATGTTAATTTCATAAAACAGTCTTAATTCCCAGGATTTTTTTTTAAATCTAACATAAATCTCATCTTTCTGGCTTTCATGAATTTGTATTAGTGCCTTTGTTCTTCTGAGACATTCATGTCAACATTCTCTAACAGTTCTTAAACAATGATTTGCTCAAGCACTTGATCAAACATTATTTTATTTTTGACGTAGCTTATCCCCTCTAAGGATCTTGTACCAGTAAAACAAAATCAAAAAATCAAATATGAAATTTTCTGTTCAAGCCATAACATATTTATGCTTGATTTAATGAGTAATAGAAGATTTGCTTCAACAGCAGTATTTTTGAATTTTGTGTCTAAAATTTTTATGTATATGTGAAACAAAATATAAGAATTTTATGAAATTAAGAAATGAATTTTAAGAAATTAATACTTGTTGATTTGTTTAGAAATGTATTTTGAGTTGTAAAACATTTCTAAATTTGCCATGAAACTTTTTTATTTAAATCACTTTTTACAATTATTCATTATTTTCCATAGATAATGAGCAACTTGCAAGATCAGGAACAAATTGTCTTGAAAATCTAGTCATTTCTAATGGAGCAAAATTTACCACAGAACGGTGGGATCAGACATGCCAATGTATTTTAGTAATATTTAATTCTACAAAGCCAACATTGTAAGTACACTTTAAAAATAATTACACCCCCATTTGAATGGTGGGTTTTCTTTTTAAATTTTACCTCTATCTTACGTTAATCTCTTGAATACTTAGTACTAAATTATTATTTTTCCTTAAACATAAAAAAAATGAAAATGAAATTATTGATTGACATTTTTTACTTATTCATATGCTGACATCCTAAGTTTTTTAAATTTTCATAATATTTCTAATGCTTAAATTACCTTTTTCATAGTATTTCTAATATTTAAAAATTTGCTTTAAATTCTTGCTAAAATAAGATGATTCCTTTAAAAATAAAACTTCCAGAAGAGGAAATTTTTAAATTATGTTATTGTTTTCTATTGTTTTCGTTTCAGTTCATAAAAAATGATAGCAAATAATGTTGATCACATGTAGTTTATTGGAAATTTCTGTCAGATCATCTGACTTAAAATTTATAGAAATTCAGAAGAATTGCTCTTGATTAGTGGTAAATCTGTATAGTTTAGCTGTACAAGTAATGATTTGAATTGAATTGTAAGGTCTTTCAAATATGCTCGAAAATCATGGATTACTTGTAAACACATACATACATATATGAGCAGAGTGTGACAGTCTTAGTTTTTAAAATCTATTTCCATTTGCTTTTAGTTTGTTTTTATTGTAATTTCTATTGTGAAATCAACTTAGATATATGGAGATTAATAAAATATTATTTGTAAAGTAAATCTTAAAATATTTCTTAAATAAAAAAGTCTTGTAAAAGTATGGAAATTGTCAATTCATCTTCATACATGATGTTATTCCAGAAGTTTCATTTCATTAGGATATTCATTCATTTGATAAAAATTTTTAAATTAAAAAATAACTTCATTTTTCAAGTAGAATATTTCTATAAGGTATTAAAATTAATGCATGATTGTAATTTGAAAGTTCCACTTAAGATTTGTATAATATTAGAAATTTCATGATTTCACAACATTTCTAATCCTTAATTAATATCTGGTCCTTAATTCTTAATCTTACAAATTAAAAGCATTATATATATATATATATATATATATATATATATATATATATATATATATATATATATATATATATATATATATATATATATATATATATATATATATATATATATATATATATATATATATATATATATATATTATATATATATAATAATAATAATAATAATAATATTTCCCTTGGCATACATGTTGCTACTATTAATATTTTAAAGCTTATACATGCAGTTTTAGAATAAATGATTTTCTGTTTTATAATAATTGCTTAAATTAATAAAAACATTTATTTTAAACGAAACTATTTATTCCATTTTAATCATTTAAATATGATATCTATTTCAAATATATTTTTCCTATCATTTCTGTAAAATTCCTTAATTTTTTTCTAAAATTTCTTTTTCCAGTGTTCTGCACTTTATCTTTATTTACTAACTTTGAATAAATTAATGACAAGATTTATTTTTAAAGTGAAACTATTTTAAGTTTATATCTAGACTTTTATTATATTTATTTATATATTTCAGACAAAGTATATTTTTCTAAATTATTTTTCTGTCGTCAAAGTTTAAAAACTGTCTTTTGAATTCAAATTATTTGAGAAGTTAATTAAAATTTAGAAGTCTGAGAGAAGCTCATTCCACCAAGGTTCATACAACTTTGGAATTTTAATTTGACTGCATGAAAATTGTGAATTCATCTTGAAATGTTTACTTACCTTGAATCCTTTATTTTTGTATTAGAAAATATTAAAATTTGTAATAAAAATAAGTCATTTTTCTTTTAGTATTTTAAAATTTTCAATGAAATTTCTTAAAAACCAAATTGAGCATTAGTTCTTAAAGTTACCACAAGATTATGACACGAATGATATTAAATTGCATTCATTACTATTGACTAAAATAAATATCTTGTTTAACTATAATTGTTTCATGATGATCCAATTCAGTCAGGACAAGATGTAAGATTTAAATTTATGTGCGTGTAAAGTGAAGAGAAGAGTAATCACCAATAATCATCTTGTGGTGTAATCAGGGTGGTTCTTTTTCTATTTGTTTCTGTCTTTTATATTATGTAAAATTCATTGAATATTGATATTTAATTATAAAATTTTTGTGTTAAAATATGCTTTTCATATCTTGGTGAAAATTACATATAATTTCAATGAAATAGAATGAATTTGTTTAATCAGTGAAATAAAATAATTGTTTAAAAATAAATAATTTAATATGCCTAGTGGTAATTTTTTTAATGATTAGTGGATTCTGAAAAAGTCATATGAAGAAGGTGTTTAAAAACTCTAAAGTTATTACTATTATTTTGTACAATATATAATTCTGTAATGTGTAAAGAATATTGATTATTTAAATTAAATTGTTTCTGTTGTTAACCTCTTGGAAATTTTTGATTTGACTCCTAGAAAACTCCTTTAATTTGATTCTTGGAAATTTGTACAAACCCTGTCTTTGTACTTAAAATGATGTTATAACACATAAAAGAAAACCATGTGCACATTTTATGTTATGCTGTATTGGTTAAATTTCATGGGAAAAATTTCTTTTTTTTGTGTTATAATTTTAATTTTGCTTAAAGTTTATTGGTTATGAACTTTATTTTACTCTGAGAATAATTAGCTATTGCAACAATCAAAAAATATTTTTGCATTTATAATTTTCTTGTTAAGTATTGTTAAATTCAAATTCAAAACAGTTTATTTTATTAAACATTATTAGGAAATTGATTCTTTTTCTCTTGTTATTAAAGCTCTTGTCTTGTAAAATAAAGTACATTAAAATGATAGATTTTATTTACCAAGTAAAGGTAATTATGGTAGGCATTCATGTATGCAAAATAGTGGCCTAAAAATTTTATGCCTCATTGTTAGAAAGATAAAAAATATAATATTGTTTAGTAAATTCGAAAAAACAGTAAAAGTTAAGAAAAAATTGTTTCTTCTTTACTATAATATAATAAAAATAAACTATAAAAATAATACTTCTGGAAAACTATCAACCATCAATGCCACTTCAACTCTTATTAGTTTTTTTATCTAATCAGTGAAAATTTACTTTTTTAAAATATATATTAAGAAAATTTTTATTTTAATCTAAGCAACTACCACTTTTTTTAATCTTCAATAAAACAAATAAAATTAACATAATATCATTAATATAATTTGTTCTTAATTATATCAACCGTAACTGAATTTTTTATTCAGCATTTTTAATATTAGTGGTAAAAGTATTCTTAAATTTTTGGTTTTCATTTTTAATCTCTTTTATTTAATATTATGAGCAGCTTTTATTAAATTTTGAAATTGGTTCTCTCTAAAAATATTCAGTTTTTGTACTAAAATGTAACTAAGAAGTTGATGAAATTTTTTTTTAGTCTGGCTAATATGTTTATAATTTTAAGGGTTATAGTGTAAAATGCTGCATGTTATTCACCTGTATTGAATTAGTTTGATAATTTCCATCTATGTGCTAGTTTAACTTCTTACACATAAAACATTGTAAAAAGTTATTTTTTATTGTTTAATTCCCAAATATGTATTACAAAATTTCCGTATTCATTCCTTGATCATATGTTTTGTTGTTGCATAATTTAGTGTAACAGCTGTTAAGTATGAACTGTATCTATTAGTGCTGTTGTTCACACAAGCTTACACTAATACTTTAATAAAATACAGTTAGTAGGATTTATTATTTATTTTTCAGGTTACTAACTTGGAAACCATCTGTGAAAAATAAATCTGAGACTATCACTAGAAAAGACTCATTGCTTTTAGAATCAACAGTTTCTTCAGAAGAAAAGGTAGCACTTATATTTTGCAGTAGACATATTCTTAGCTCTTAAATGTTTATAACATATTTTACTATTAGTGTATATTTTAAAAAATAATTGTACAGTATTAAATATATATATATATATATATATATATATATAATCTAAACTTAAATCATCAAGGATAAATCTACCCATCATTTAAACTGCTAATATATATTGGTATTATAATATTGCTTTCAAAATAATTTTTAAAAAATCTTAAAAGATTATTAAAAATTACAAGTAAAATAAAGTGAGCAGCTTATATTTATTATATGTATATAGTGGTATACTTAATATAAGTTACCCAATTAGATCAGACCAAGTATAAGGTAAATTCTAAAATATATGCATATGCTGCACACATTGCATTAAAAATTGCCCACAAATAAGATATCATGAAAGAAAAATTTTCTGTATTTATATCATACAAATATATTATTAGAATATAAGGTATGAAAATATAATTTATTGCAAAAGAAACCACAAGTGAATTGATGGTTCTAGCCTTTGTTATACATAACTATAATTTGTAATATAACTTGAAGTAAAGTCTTGAGATATTTTGACTGTAAACTGGCTTTTCCCTCTTAATGGCATCATAGGCATTTCTTTAAATGGGCATTACAGGCATTCCTGTGGTGTTCATTTTGATTGCTAGTATATAGAAAGTTGTTCCATATGGTTATTGGCAATCAGAGAGGAAAATTGTTTTTGTGAATTGTCTACTGCAAGACACTGGAAGTTTTGTTTGTGTTTAGGAAACAAATTACTTCTTTTATTAAACTATTATTTTCTCTGAATCTTTGATATTGAGGATCAAAATTCAAAAGAAATGACATTTAAGATCATTGATTGAGTATTGTCAATTAATCCTGTACAAAAACAATGATTAAAATATTTTCTAATCTTCTTTTTTTATCAAAAAATGTCATTAAAGATGATTGTAGAGTTATACTATTGCTCAGATTGAACTTTAATTGAGCATAAATATTGTCATTTTAAATCATGATTCAATCATAGACAATTTTATTTTAATGGAATTACTATTCATTATAAGATGTAATAGAATACATTCATGTTCATGTAATAGAATACATTGCTTTCCTATGATGTAGTACTCTGTTATATCTATTTGAGTATTTCTTTGGAGCACTTATCTTTACATTTTCAATATTCTTTAATAGAGTTTGAAGGAAATGTGACCAAAACATCTGTGGTCTCTTGTTTTGCAACTTCTAATATAAGATATATACGCTTTTAAGAGCCATTTTCCAACAACATAATGATAGGTTATTAACAAGTTGAAACATTTATGTTTAATATTAGCTCCAGATTTAGCTTTAATCAAGCAAAAAAGGTACTTGAGAATTGGACATTTTACAATTTAGCATATCTAAATATTGTTTCATTTAATCAAAAACATTTCAATATTCCAATTAAAATTTGTTAATCACTATTACAGTACATTTTGTTTCATGTACTTGCAATTGAAAGTAGTGAAAGCATTATAGAATTATTGTTATTGCAGTTTCTCTACCTTGCTATGTATTTAATAACAAATATAAAAACTGTTGTCTGAACTTTAGTAAAGTGCGTTGCAAAAATCTTGTTGTGATTTTATTGATTAAAATTTTAGAAATGTGCTTTAGAAAATATAAAAACCGAAACTTGATTCTGCAAAAACTAGCTATAAGTTAAAATTCTCTCTATTCAATGTGATGTTTTTTAATCCATTTTAAAAGAAAGTATTCAACTGCTGTAAATAAATTATTTTGATTTTCTGCAATAACATTCGATTCCTAATAGTTTAAATTATTATTGTCTCTAAAAGTTATATCTAGTATTAGCTAACTGTACATTTGTTTTTGAAAGGTTACGATGAAAATTTTTATATAATGCAAAAGAAAATGGAAACTTTCATGTTCTGAATTTATCTAGGGAATTTCAAACTCTATTATTATCAACTTATTAAAATTCAAAACTTAATTTAAATTCGAAACTATTTTTTAAAAATAAAATTAAGTTACATTTTTTATATTAAAGGATTTTGTCTTGTTTCTAATTTGATTTTAGATTTAAATAAAAACTTGACATAAAGATTTTATAATAATTTGAAACATTAAAATCTATGTCTTAAATAATAGCACATCCTGGTTCTATATTCTGGGTCATGCATTGTTAAAAATGACATAATTTTTGCAGTCATTTTAGATACTTGCATAAGATTTCATTTATATTAAAACTAATACATTTTATTATATGTTTCTTTAAATTTATTTAAAAAAATAAAAAATAAAATATTGTTGATGAATAATTTTTGAAGGTGCTATGCAAATCATTCCAGATTTATTAATTACAGAATACATTAAATAAACTTTAAAATTAATAAAAAATAAGAAATAAAATTTAAACTGAGGAGTATGTGCAAAATCTCAAAGCACAAGGAAAACAACATATATTGTATATCAGAATTACTGGAAATATCACTTTCTAGTTTTTTAGAAAATAAATCATTACTTTTAACTACAGTACTAATGAATTCATTTTTATGTGAATGTATTCATTTCTTGTTCAGTAGAGCTTTCATGCCATAATTTGGAGTCAAGGCTTTTCTAAATAAGCAAAAGTATATGTGTAAGGTCTCTATGTGGTTCATGGTTTTAAATCACAATCAAGTGATGTCATCACTTCTGAGCTGGCACATCCATACCACATCACCAGAAGGACTTTGGACATCACAGATGAACGCATTCCCAACCCACAGAACTCAGCTACTCAATAAGAGAGAATATAGTCACCCTCAGAATCACTCACTGCAGTAGATGATGATTCACTTTGATTTTAACTGCTGGGGCTCCTCAAAACCTGCAGCTAAAATCGACTAATGATTGTCAAAATTAGAATCGTTTTCATATCCTAGGAAGCTTGTTCCTCTTTCCAGATTGGTGGTTCTTGGAAGCACTTACAAAGAATGTCTTTCACAACCAGATGCTGTGTGTTTGCATTCAAAGACAGTTTTTAATGATCTCAAAATGCCACTTTGTGTTCATAATAGTTGAAGTAAACTTAGTTTCAGTATTTTGACTTTTTATGTATTGATTTATTTTGATATTTTATCTGATGAGAAAAGAAAATCATAAAGTTTGCCTAATATTTTATGTGACATAGATTTATGTTTCTGATAACTCTCCAAATAATCATTTTCATTTTATTTTTTTGCTGCTCTGGCAGTCAAACAATTACCATTTTGGCCTTCAGTTCAACAGCTTGTTGATTGAATTCCATCTTTTGCATGAATACTTGTAATGGTTCCGTATCCATTTTAAAATTTAAGTCCCGATTTAATTAGCTCTCATATGCAAAAAATGACAGTTTAGTAACAAACAACCCAAGTTGTTTTATTTTTGCTTTGTATTGAAGTTTTTGTGATTCTATGATGTAAGTCTTCTTACATTTTTTAATTATGCTATTCAGAAACTATTGTCATTTCCAATTTTATATAAAAAATAATTTGTTAGTGAGTTTTAGATAGTTGCTTTTGAGTTTGACACCACAGTTTTGAAAAACTGCTCATACAGCGGCGCAAGAAGACTTTTTTACCTCTCGGACAGAATGAAGAGGATCATTTTTACCCCACTTAAGTGCTGAAAAATTCATCATGACATATCTTTATCATTTGAGGGTGATATTCTGAGGTGATGAATAATTTTCAGGTGATGAATAATTCAAGTTCATCAACGAAAACATTTATTTGTTCAGAAATCTTAAGTCTCTTGTATATTTAAAAAATATAGGCTTGTCATTTCTTTTTGCATTACATTAATCAAAATTGAATGATACAGAGAAGTTTGCATGACTGTCATCAAGAAAGCTACCATCCTTGAATTTAGTTTCAAACACTGCAATCAGAATCATTATCTCCAAAATTTTTCTTCGTGTGATTCATCCAATAACTTTGTCCTTTCTTCAAGTCAAATCCATATGACATGTGGCCATTGAAGATATTTTTTCAAGTGACTAAAAAAAGCAAATGGCTATGATGAAAAAATATGCTAATGTATGGATGAATTTGCTTTCATTTTAAAAAGAGCCAAAGAATCAGTTTTTTGTCAAAATTCTCCACTCTGACCACTACCCAGTTTTTACGCCTTTCAAACCCAAAAGAATAGCAATTAAATCTCCCTCAACTACCTGAAGAAATTTGAGTGCTTGAAAGGTTGAAAAAATCCATGGTACAACTGCTGTAACATTGTCTTCTGAGACAGACACTTTCATGGTATGACATTTCTACTTGTGGGACAAAAAGATTAACTCACAATTTAATATATTTCCATCATGTAAATACATCTTTGATTATAATTTTTCTTTCCTTACCTGTAAAAATAAATTTGCTTAAATTTTTCTCATACAGAAAGTTTTAATAATTATTGTGGATTTAGTTAAATTTAAAACTCTACTTACAAATTGATGGATTAAAATAAGTATTCATTAAAAACTAATTTTGTAAACATACATTTACTTTCTGTTACAGATATTATCAGATGGCGATAAATTAGACCAAATAAACATTGATAAAATTGAAAAGAAGTTAGAAAATTTTACTTTTTCTGAGAATATTGAAAATCCTGTTGAACGACAAAATAGCATTAATAGCTTAGAAAGAGTTGATTCAGTAAAGCATTTAGAAAGGCAAAATAGTATTAAAAAAGGTAAATATATTATTTTTCAACATAATATTGAAATTTCAATTTATCTTCTAAATTTTATGGCTTGTATGATCAATTTAATATGCTTAATCCTTGTCTGAAATTATCGATGTGTTTTATTTTGCAAATTTTTGACCACAGTACCTTTAAACTAGGAAATTTAAACATAGTTTGTTGTTGAATTATTCAAAATGTACAATGAAGCAAAATAATTTTTACCATATAAATTAATATAAAGTAAAATAATGTAAAAATTGCTTAAACATATTTAAAATGTTAGTTATTATTCATAGAAAGTTCTTGTTTTACTAGAAAGTTATATAAAGATACTTTTTGGTAAAAGAGGATGAAAAATTATCCTTTTTTATTAGAATTTTTAACAAACTCAAAAAATTATTGTTAGTATTTTTGCTACATTATTAAAATAAAAATTTTCTTAATATATCCTAAAAATTTAGTAGAAAGGTCTCTTATTACATGAATTTGTTTTCTATATAACTATGATTAATGTGGAAAATTTTAAACATATGACACAGGAGCCATGGTGGCCTGTTTGGTTAGGTCAATGTTCTCATTAGTGAAAGGTAGTGAGTTTGAATACCAGCTTAACTGAAGATTCATCATATTCACTAAAGATGGCTAGGGCTTGTTAAATAGGTTGTGGTTGCAATATCCTCCAAGTAAAATAATACATCTGAGGGTGGCAGTTCTAGTTTTATGAATTCTTCTATTTGATACCTGCTTTTAAATTATGAGGACTACCACCTGGCTGCTTCCATTAACTGGTGGAGTCAAATTTAGGGCTCTAGCAGTTAGTAGAAGCAGCCAGATGATAATACAGGGAAGTAAGTACACAGCAACAACATATGGTGTATGGCCATGGGGATCTGATTGGTTAGGTTGTAGTTTTCATGATTGGATGGTAGTGAGTTCAAATCTCACATTAACCAATGATCTGTTGTGTTCACTAATAGCGTATGGGGCATGTTCAGTATGTCCTGCTTCCAATGCCCTACCAGTGAAATATTACCTTTGGGGGTGGCAAATCGAGTGTTGGGACAACGGCTTGATCCGTGCTTCTAAATGATGAAGACTCCCACCTGTCTTCTACCACCAAACTGGTAGAATCCAACTCTGGGCTAAATACAGGAAAAATATGCTGGTGCTACATCATATGGTCATTAATTTTCCATGCTTTCAACATGCTATCTGAAGACTTGCGAATCTTATTTCCTCTTCCTTTGTTGAAGTTTCTGTGTGATTTTTTACTTGTATCCTTTTAATCTTGGTCACAGACGAATTCACATTAACAATTGGTTTTTTGGCAATTGATTCAATCATCTCGATGTTTTACTCAATAATGTTAAGCTTTTTTCTTGTGGAAATGAACATTCTGGCAATGATTCTTTCCCTTGTTTTGTAAATCATTTTTAAGTACAGAATGATCTGAAATCATTTTTTTGTTTTGATTTTTCTGCTTTTCCATGTCCCATAATTTTTTAATTTTTTCACTCTCATTCTATTTTTACTCGCAGAATCGTGTCACATGGTTTTGCTGCTTTTTCATGTCACTTGTGAATAATTTTTTTCCCTTAAATTTATTAAGGATGCCTTTAATGTTTCTTTTTAATTTTTGATTACTGTAACACTTTTTTAATGAAATTTACCGGAATTGTCTTTATTCAAAATTTATGTAGTTAATGCAACTGATTGTATCTTATATAGATCCACAAGAAGGAAATAATCTTTCAACATCATTGAGAATTCATAACTGCATGATCTCCAGGATTTATTACTGTTTCTAAAAAATGTTAACTCTTTATAAGAACATATTTTTTGTGAATGTTATGTCTATCTGAATGTTATGTCAATGGTATAACATTTATGGTAAATTTTCCTTCTTTTATTTATTTATTTTTATGACAGGTGTTTTAGAACTCTTAAAGTTGGTGCAATAATACTTTATAATGTGTATGCTTGACTGCAATTGTCACAAGCACCAGTCAATGCTGTCTGCAGATTGGTTAGTGTTCTGGCTTTCAGTTTGTTTCGGTTACTGCCTTGGGCTTGAATATCTGTAATGATCTAGAATCTACTTTAAAATGTTGGTCCCAATATGGCTCTTGAGTGTAAAGACTGACTTTTGAGCAACAAACCACAAGCATCAATAAGATGATAGCTTAATAAGTGCCAGGCTTAAGCAAGCCTGGCACTTATTAAGCTATCATCTTATAGAAAATGAATAGAAAAGATTTATCTTTTAGTTCTACAGCTTGTAGGTTTGATACCTACTTTTGATATAGATATAAGCAGTGATAATGAATGTACTTTAAATTGTAGATTTCAGTCCAATCAATAATTAGCAAAATTCCAATTAGCAAAAAGCGGCAATAGAGTGACTAACCAACCATCTAGGCTGAATTCTGTATATGACCATTCATCATTTTATTGTTTTGAATATATATTGTAAAATTTAAGATTTCTGAATATTGAATTTATTATTTTTACTTATTCTATTACATTTGTTAAAGGGTGTTTTCCTGCTGGTATCATATTAATTACATTCTTTATAAAGGGCATTTTGTTAAACTAGAGTTTCCACTTGTGCTTTTTTGAAATAATCAATATATTAAAATATTGAGCATAATTTGTGCATGTTCAAAGTTTCTTTTAATTAGCATGTTTTCTTTTAAAGGAAGTGTATTTTTAATAATATTTTATGAAGATATTATATTTATTTACAGACAAATATATAATATTTCCAAAATAAAATTTTTGTGGTCAATTTTCATGCATATAATTTATTCATGTATATATAATTTTTAATATTTAGGAAAAAATTCATTCATTTTTAAGTGTAAGTTTTACATAATTTTTTTATTTTTCTTTCCATAAATTAACATTATTAACATATTTCATATAAATTAATTATTAACTTTCCATAAATTAACATTATTAACATTATAAACTTTTTGTCTTAATATATTGATTTCCTTTATATAAAACTCAAAAGTGAGAACTATGAAAATAGTTTGAAATAAAAGAATGGCAAATGTATACCTTTTATCATCAATTAAAAGTTAGAATTTAATAATACAATATTTCTAAAGTGATTTTAATATTTGAACTTTGCAGTATTTTTACATACCATTTCAATCTGTAAAATTGTAAATTTCTAAAGATTAAATGTATTATTTTTTTTAACATTTTCTTGAGCACCAAATAATTCAAAATGTTATATATTTAAATATTTTTCTTATAAGAAATTTTGTAATTTAAATGTGATTTTATTATTTTTATTGTATCTCTGAAATAAGTTATTATTATAATATAAATTTTAAAAATAATGCATTTTTTATTAACCATAAAGTGGTTGCTTTGCCACTTAATTAAAATTCTCATTGGTTTAAAATATTCATGACTTCAGGAAACTTTTTTTTTGCCCATCGCATTGAGACAGCATGGTAAATCTGATTTGTCTACAAATTCTTGCCTTCAAATCGCATTCTTCGTACATCAACAAACAAAGCTTAATTTGCTATCAAATGTCTGAGAATATCGTCAAAGTTTATTGTTAGTAAAATGATTTCTTATGTAAAGACCAGAGCATTGGTTTGAGAAGCCATTTCTCATTGATTCAAGTCATTAACACATTGACAATAGAAAAAAAGCAAAATGAAAAAGAAAGACAAAACATCCACTTTATGGTTAGTTTAAATCAGCAAGGACGATTTAAATCTTTAAAAAGTTCATTATTAATAGAATTTTAAAATAATGATTGCAATATTTGTAAACAATCTCTTTTAAATCTTCAGACTTAAGCCTTTGATTATGCCAACATTAAAAATTTTCTTTTTATTGCAATTTATTTTAGGCCAAGAATTTTCTGATGAGAAGCTATTTGTCTCTTTAAAAATCAAGTGCATTGTCCAGCTAGAATTAATTCAGACTATTGATAATATTGTCTTTTATCCAGCAACTAGTAGGAAAGAAGATGAAAAAAATCTATTAGCTGCTAGAGTATGAAATAATAATAACATTATTAATTCTAATTATTATGTTAATAATGTTAAGATTATTATTATTTATTAGTTATTGTCATTTTAGTTTGATCTGTATATTCGATTAACTTTGAAAAGATTGTTCTTGAAATGTGTAATAAATCCTATAACTATACTATCACATAACTATATTGAAGTGTTTGTTTTTGAAATGTATAGTATAATCTTAAAAATATTTAATTTTCTTTTAATTAATTTTTGGTTTATGAAAATAAATTATTAAAGAATTTTTATGAAATCCAAGATTCACTTGATAGAAGTGAATCTTGGAATTCATAAAAATTCTTTAATATTATTTATTATTTGAAAACAAAACAAAGAAAATTTTAAAAATATAAACATTTTTTTTGCTATGAAATATTGAGAGAAGAGCAATCATTTATCTGTTTTAAAATGTTTTCTTTTCAGTAATGTTTGAAATATATGTATATTTTAATAAAAACATTTTTTACTGTTATTTTTCAAATTTTAATTGGAATTTAAATTTATTGCATTTTAATAGTGAATTAAAATTAATAATTAATTAGTAATATTATATTTTTTAAAAAATTGCTCAAATTATGTAAATTTGTAAAGCATTTTGTGATATTTCTTTTTGAAAAATTGTGCAGCTATTACTCTTTATGTTTTTATAATGTATAAGTTTTAATTTAACATATAATTTTTGGTGTATATACTCTTTATTTTTTAATATCTTCCGGTCGCAAACATCTTTAGTTAATGAAACAAAATTTTTAAAATCTGACTTTTTTGTTTATTTTTCTAATTTACCAAAATTATACTAGAAACATCAATGCTAAAAATTTAACTTTTAAGTTTATAAGAGCTGCAGTGTTTATCCTAGAAGTTTCCATATTTAATAAAATTACATGTATGATTATTGCATGAATTTCTCAATAATAATATGTATTTGCAGAATTAGTGTTATACTCTTATCTGTTGTAATTTTGACTATGGTGGCACTTTTTTTTAAGAATTTTTTAAAAGTAAATATGTAAATAATTTAGACACAAAATTCGCCTATTTAAAACTGAAGTTATAATTTCTGTTAATTTAAGGTAAAAAATTGCAGTGTAAAATAAAACATAATTTTGTAAGTACAGCAGAAATCTAATTATCCAAATCAATTAGAACTGGACTCTATTCAGACAATCAAAAATTCGGTTAATTGGATATCTTTTGAAAAGAAGGCCCATGTTATTTAATTATTGTATGTTGAAAATGTTAAAAAAAATTGCATATTTTTAAAGGAAATTACTTTTAATTAATTAAATGAAAAAGCAACACTTTTATGTGTTAAGGTACTTAAAAGTGCCGTACATTAGTGCAATATGTGTGTACAGTGCTGTGAATGAAAGTCACTGCTTGCTGAACATCTTGGTCAGAGTAAACAGTTTCACTACCATCATCCATTTTAGGGCAGCCAAGTTACGCATTTGCTTGATAATGAGAATTTACATGTATTTATACTCAGTTTTCATTTAGTTCAAAAGAGTTTCAAAGCTAGCTAATTCTTCATTAGCTGATAATCTTGCATCTGCTTCAACTTGGACGTAAGGGTCATCTTCTTCAATGCTTTCAATAAGTTGACCATCATTTGCAATTTTAAATCCAGTGTTTGACTCGTAATCCATTCTCCTATACCTTCAGCACTAACTTCTGCATATCCAGGAGTTTTCAAAATAATTATTCTGAATTCTTCAAGTGACACATTTTCATCTTTTTCCTTTGCTTGCCTTTCCTTTACTTAAGCGTTTTCCTTTTTCTCATTTTCTCTTCCTCAGTCTATTCTGAAAGTTATTCAGATGGACACAGTTCAAATAATTGGAGTTCTATTTTACATAAATTTATTTTATTTTATATTGCAATTTTTTATAGACATAAAGTTTCTTTTTATGGCAATGATAAATATCTTCCAATTTTTTTTTTGTATTCAAATTGAAGATTTTATGTTTCAATTTGTTATTAAATATAATTTTATATGAATAATTTAAACATCACCAAAATGTTAAAGTTATTTTATTTTATGCTTTTAATTCTGAATTAATATTTCGCATTCGATTTTAGACAACCTAAAGTCATTTGTGTTCTTATCAAGATTTGACTTTATGTTTAGAAAAACTGCTTAAATATGAATATTGATAAAATTGTAAATTTAATTGTAATTCAGAAACTATCTGCGTAACTTAAAGAATACTGAAATTGAGAGTGCAAGGCCAAAAAGACTTAAATGAAGTGATTGTATCTGAAGTCTATATATTTAAAACAAAAGAGCACCAAATTAGAAGAAATTCTATGAAAAATTTTGCATGAAGTTTTTAAAATTTAAAGTCCATCATCATTAGATATAGTTGTCATCTATGAGATTAAAGAAAATATAAATTCTGTATATTAAAAATTAAACTGCATAGAAATGAAACTGCATGCAAAGTTGAGCATTTCTAGATGCACATGGTGCTGAAAAGAAATATGTTTAAAAATTCTGAAAATAGATGCATATTAATCCCAGAGGCTTGATGACTTTCTCTTTTACCTTAGAACCCTCAAAATCTTTGTCTCTTGGTAAAATTTTCCCTCTTTCTTTCAATTGGCTTTGTTATAGTTGAGAGAGAATTTTGAATGAGAAGAAATGACAAGTGTCTTTGAAAATCTGCTTGAGAAAATTTTTTATTTTTCAAAGACTTGTGTGTGTATGATTTAAACAAAATTTATAAATGTGACTAGAAGGTGCAAACACAAAATGTGTTCAGGTGTTTTATAAAAATTCTCAAGTGCCTTATAAAGGTTTCCTTGAAAATGTTAAATGAAACTACATTGAAGATAAAAGAAATGAAAGCATTGAAATATGGAGAAATTATTTAAAAAAAAAATCGTATGTCTTAGGCATGTTGTGAATATGAAGTTGAAAACTATATAAAAATTGTTTTTTCTTTCTAAAATAGGCTCTATATTAAATTATTTTGATTTATAATCTAATAGAAATTTAAAATAAGTTTGTAAAACTTGTCTTGAATTTGTATAGTTTATATTCAAGACAAGTGTTACAAACTTAAAAAGAAAAATTTTTAATAACAAAAATTTATACAGCTATGATTTTCCTATTTATTGTTGAGCATTTGGACATTGCCAATTAACATAAATTAATTTAATCTGAATTTCTTTAGATATGTTTGTGTGCATATCTCTGATTATTATATTTTGTCAATATTCAAATAATGTTAAGTACTTAAATTGAAATATTAAAAGCAGTGTAATTAAGCATTAAACTAAAAAGGAATAGGTATAAGGCACATTTTATTTGGCTCAGGAAAGTCAGGGAAGCTTACTTGTTTTTCTGTAATGCTTATATCAAATTCTTGAAGGGAAATTGAGCAAATTTAAAATTATTGTGGATTCATTTTTGTAAGTAATAAAAATTTTTTGTAAAAAGAGATGTTTCTTAACTATAATAATTAAATTTTTTAAATCTAAAAAAAGGCTGTAAGAATTCTCAGCCTTCTGATTATTTAATTTACAACAGAGATTATTTAAGATTTAATTAAAAAATCATAATTTGTGGGTTTATTTTAGTATAACTAAAAATTAGTTTGTGAAATTCCTTATACTTTAATTGCTTGTAAAATTCATTTAAATTTGTCATTTTTTAATAGGCAGAAATGCGACAAATAGATGAAAATGAACAAGTGTTTGACAGTCATCAACAAGAAGATCAAGGCATGTATCAGTTTTTATCATCATCACAATTACTTTTATTAGTTGACTGTCTTATGGAAGCACATCGTTTTGCAAAAGCTTTTAACTCAAGTAACGAACAAAGAAACTTTCTGTGGAAAGCTGGTAAGAAATATTAAATAATATGGTGCTTTAAAAAATTGGATAAAATGTTTGATTTTCCTTGTGTGGTATAATTCCTTTAATTGTAATGACAGATAATTAATCTCATTCAGGTTTTCGAGGTAATGTGAAACCTGACCTTCTTGTTCACGAGTCCAACAGCCTGGCCTGTGCCTTAAGGATTCTGTTTAAAATGTACACAGATGAAAGTAGGCAAGATTCAATAGCTGTGGTTCAAGAAAAACTTATAACGTAAATATTTCTTTTCCAATACAATTTTGCAAAACATAGAATTAAATTAATCAGCCTCTTGTAAATTTTTTTTTAATTTTATATTTTGCAAAAAGTTATGTTAGTGAAATGCTTTTAAATAAGAGTCATACAGTCACAATTAATGACTTAAATGAATTTGAATTGTTAATAAAACAAATATTTTGAAAGAACAGTGAAATCACTAATTAAAATAAAATTGAATAATATTAGTAATATATTCTAAACCAAAATATTTCTTTATGAGATGATTGCAGCTGAAACTTAAATCCTCGAACACATGATGAAATATTAAGCAAATTTTAAAAATGGACAACAATAATACATGAGTGAAATCTTAACATAAAGCCTTTCAAAAATCACCAATATCAGCCAAACCACTGAGATATAAAATATATTACTCATTTAGGCTCTCTCAAAACAGAAACTGCTTACAGAATTTGTTACACAAGAAGCTATATATTCAGCTTTATAATATATCATATTATGTATCATATATTATAAAGTTGATATTATGTACTGCATATTATGTATCTAAACAGAAAGTGCTTGTAAAAAAAAAGATGTTAATTTATGTCAAAAATTCTTGATGGCTCTATTAACATTATCTTCGATAACATGACTGAAAAAGAAAATTTCAATGTGGGAAAGGATCTTGAGAGCTTTTTTTTTAACTTGGTAGATTATTACAGCCATGTGTAATGATTAAGTAATTTTGTTTAAATACACTATTGTAATGTATTTAAAAATTTAGAACTGTGTGTTCTCCCTTAACATTTTCCATTTCATGTTGTTATTTATTAATCATTTCATTGGACATTAATTGTAATTCTTCATTTTGATCTATGTATATCTTAATTGTTATTTTTTGTAATTGTTAAAAAATACAGGAGAAAGTACTACAGGAGTAGTAGATGTCATTAAAATTTTAATTCTAAATTACTTGATATGTTGACAACTTAAGCAACTAAAGTAATTTGAATGGTTGATTGGGGAAAATCCTTAATCATTATATTGTGTGAGACTTTTGTTATAATATATATATATATATATATATATATATATATATATTACTTTTTAAATAGAGATTATGATTACAATAAAATGTATTGTATTAATTATTTTTTTATATAGAATATCCTGTGAAGCATTGGGTTATTATTTGAGTTTAACTGTGGAAAAACATAAAGATGCTTATACTAGTCTTATTTTACTCCTGCTAACTAGAGTGATACAACTTGATGATGAAAGCAAGGTATGATTATTTTACTTCAAATTATTATGATGATATTATATCTATATAAGGATGCGAAAAAATTAATAAGAAGAAATTTTTTACTTGAATGAAATTTTCTAATATAATTTTTTTATTTTCTCTGATGAGTTTTGAGATTTATGCTGAGTACCTGGGGCATTTGATTATTCTTGTGTTATAAATATCCCTTTTCTTGAAATGAAATTTTTTCTTTCACTCTTGTATATTTGAAGTAAGTGATCCTCTAAAAGCTTAATTTTAAAGCTCTTGAGATGCACTGACAGCAGAGCAAAAAATTTTAATTAAGTAATAAACTGGAAATTAATAATGAGTTCTTAGTGATCCATGTGTAGGTACAGCTTTAAACTTAGCACTAATGATATGTATTTCTCTTTTTTTTATTTATTATTAACTATTTTTTCATGGAATTGTTTACTTCCATTTTCAGCTTTTTTGAATTTTCTAATTTGTTTCATTTTATTTCAAATAGCAATCTAATTACATTGTATAAAGTTCTGTTTTTAAATTTTTTAGTAATTATTTTACCAAAAAAAATTCTTTTCACAGAATAATAATGAAAAAAAAAATTTTTTTTTTCAAAAAATATTCCTATTTCAATTGAAATTGTATTTTTAATTGTTTTTATTCATTCACTTATTTTAAATGTAATAATTTAAAATTAATTATTATAGTTTTAGGCTGAAAAATAGTGGAAAATTATTTTTTTTATCTTAATCTTTTACATGGCTATCCTGTTTTTAATAAACATTTAATAATTTACACCTTCTAGTCTAGGGGTGGCAAACCAATGGAACACAGAATTATATTTTGAGCATGCCACTGATCAAAATGGTTTGCATTTTAATTAAAATAACAAAGTTCGCTAAGAAATATTATGATCAAATGCATGTGAGCCTGCACTATGGAGTGATCAAGTGGCAGGCAAACAGCTACTTTGTTTGTTATTCCCTTGCCTGAGTTATGTCATGGACTACATTTGCTAATGTCACTTAGTTTGTTTCTGCTTACTATGTTCTGTCTTGTAACCTTTATAAATTATATTGTTTGTGTTTTGTTATGAGCTATGATTTTTCACGGTTATTTCTTGTGGCCAGGTCAGCAAAAACTTGAAAAGTAAAAGGTAGTAAGTTTGAGGGAGAATTGTGTGGAGAAAACAAATGATGGTGGATTCTTATTGTATTTGTAACTATAAAAGATCCAGTTCAGTCAGGGCCAGATGTAGTATAGATTTATGTATGTGAAGTAAAAGTAGTCACCAATTACTTCTCATGTAGTGCAATCTGGGGGGTGACTTTAATTTTTTTTGTATTTGTTTCTGATTTCCTTATAGTTTATAAAATTTATTGACTATTTATATTTAAGTATAAAATGTTTTAGTTAAAACATGCATACCTTCCTTGGGGAAAACAGCACACAATTTCATTCAGTCGGGATAAATTTGTTTATCAGTGAAGTAAAGACTGAAATAAATTATTTAATATTCTTTGTTGAAAGTGTCTATTCAATGACCATTAAACTCTGGAAAAGCCATACAAAGAAAAGCTTTTTGCTTGGTTCTGGAAATATACATGCCCATTGTCTGTTTTGCAAAAAAGAACTCTGGATTTTAAATATGGGCAAATCGGTAATTAAATCCCATATGAAAGGAAAAAAAACATGTATATTTATTAGAACAAGCTGTATCTGTTAAAAAAAATATACTCATATAAAAGATTTTTTCACTACTGCTGAATGTGAACCCAAAGCATGTTCTGAAATTTTAGATTCATTCGATTCTTCAAAAGACATTTTAAAGGCTGAAATTCCATGGGCCCTTTAAGTTTTAAGCTGTGGATTTAGTTACAGTTCTTGAAACAATATAAATTGCCTTTTTCAAGCAATGTCTCCAGGTAGAGCAATTCAGAGTTGTAGAGCTGAAAAAGTGCTTATTTAACAGTTTTTGGAATTGCACCTTATTTTCCCAACTTATTGAAAAGAAAGTTAAGGATGCTAGTAATTGTGTGCTTCTCTTTGATGAAAACTTAACTTATCATCTGCAGACAAAGCAATTGGACTGCCAGGTAAGATTTTGGGATAATGAGGCAGTTAAAACAGTATATTACACATCATACTTTTTAGGTCATTCAACTAGAAATATTTTGTTTGAAAAAGTGAATAAGAAGTACTTAAAATTCGGAGCAAGTGGATTATTCCAGTTGTCAAAGGATGCCCCCAAATGTGAGCTGGTCTGCTTTCACCAAAATGGCGGATTTCTAAAAAAAGTTAACACCAATCAAATACGTAAATGTCAGAAGCTGCAGCCTACACATTCTACACAATGCTTACAGGCCATGGATGTTCCTCATTTCTAGAAGTTGAGGTATCAGCTAATATGGTTTACGGACTATTTAAGGACACACCTGCTTGTAGGGATAGTCATAATCATGGCGTAACATTTCTTTTAAAGCTTTCCAAATATTGTTGATTAGAAAATGTGTTTTAAGCAGATGCTTGAAATGTTACTGTATCTTGAAACATGTGTCATTTGTACCAAACAAAAAAATTTCTTAATCCCTATACCAGAACTTTTGATATTGTGCAGAGGTATATGAAATGTTCTTTTTACTGCTAAAAGCAATTTTTTTATATTTTTCTTTGGGAAGTGGAGCTTTTTCTGACACTTCATCTAACTGATAAACCAATGTTGCCATTTATTGCAGGATATCTTCATGCACTGTGGAAAATTTTAGTGCAAAAGTTTTTTTTAAAGAATCTTGGGCCAACCTGTTTTTTATATTATTATTCAATTTATAAGAAAAATTAGTATTTTCTATGAAACTTCTTTAAGAAAAGATTCCATTAATTTTTTAAACTGTAATTTTTAAGTTAGTGTAAGTGCTTAAATTTTTATAGATCTATATACTTGGATACTATGTGTTACATTAAAAATATTCAAATATTTCAAAATTTTCTTGCTTCCTTTATTTTAACCGATTTTTAAAGTTTGTCTTATTACATCATTATTTAATTTAGAAAAGCAGATTTTAATAATTTAGTTTGGTTATTTTGAGGAATGATATTTTTAACAGACCTAATTTAAAAATTTTTTAAATAGATAAATTTATGTGTCCAAATTTATTGAATAAATATTATGAGAATTGTCGAGTTAATAAAATTGCTAAGCAATGTGTTGCTTTTGTGTATGTTTTCAGATTCCTTATTTCAGAATCTATTGAATATTTTTCTAAATCTGTGAACTATTATTTGAAACTTAAATAATATTTTCTTAATTTTTGTTTTAAAAGGACAAGTTCTCATTCAAATAAAATGTTATCTTTTACGCACATATATATATGTGTTTGTGTATATGTATGTGCTTACGTGCGTACATACGCACATGCATGCGTGCTAATTTGAGAGCTTAGGCTTCCAGAAGCATAGTAACTTAATTATTAGATTATTGTAAATTTAAAGATATACACATTCCTAGAAAATTAATATGTTATTCCAAATTATGAAATTGCTGTTTGAAATTATCACAAAAATATTTTTTAAAAGTGTGTACTATTACAAATTCAAAAATTTGTTGTGCCAAAGATGATTATTTTTTTAAACATGAGATGGAGTTTGTTTTAAAACATATGATGATTCTTGAAAAAATATTTGGAGGTATAAGAAAAATCTTCTGTAGAATTATTATCCCCCATTGAAAATTCTTCTAAATGCTTATGTGTAAGTTACGAATTAAAAAATATATAAAATTTGAAAATATGTGAATTTATTGAAATATCATCATAGAAGAGAAATTTTACTAATGCTGGCGTGTAGAATTTCTTATTACTCTATGTACTGAAAAAGGAAACATTATGGTTTGAATTCTTATATTTTTAACAAGAGAAATAAAATGTTTTCTGTTCTTTGTAAGAATTTTTTTTTTATTTAATAATGTTATTATATTGAAATTTTGCTTATACATGCAGAAATTTTAATGCAATCTTCTGTAAATTTTCATAAATTAATTACTTTAAATATTTCATAATATGTCAACTGCACTAATGTATTTCCACAGTTTCGTGTTCATGCCTCTGCAAATTATTTGTCTTTGTGTGAGATGATATTTCATGAAGCCAAGCCAGAGTTGAGAGCAATACTAAGACGTTTCTTCATACGTTGTTCAAGAGCTTTTCGATTATCCAGTTACATTTCCCACTGACAGTAACCTCTTCACTGTACAGTACTTCATATGCAATATTTGTAGATAGGACAAATTTTATTGGAAAAAAATTAAAGTTATATTATGAACCTTCATTTTATATTGATGCCATCTCATGAAATGTTTGCCAGACTAGTCAGTTAGGGACAGTGACTGCTTTGTAAATATTTTTAAAAAAATAGTTATTGAATAAATACTTTTCTTTGTATCTTATTAGCAATGTGTTGTAAAGTGGAAGTGGGAGATAGTAAGGGTAATTTATTTGAATTGTGTACTTTTTGTATTATTTTAAAAAAATAGCTTTTATTAAAAGTCATTAAAAATCCTTACCAAAGTAACTTAGCAAATTCACAATTAACAATTTCTTTTTGTATAATTGGTTAATAATAGAAGAAATGTAGAATAGTGTTTTTCCCTCTTTTAGATATTGACTTATTCTCAAAGCTTAGAGATGTTGGTTAAAATGTATAAAGTTTATCGAAATATATATTCAGTTTTCTCCATCCAACTTGTATTTATAATTGCTGATAATGCACTGTTTTGTTACTCGCACTTAGTATATTTTATAGTTGAAACTTAATCAGATTTCTTGAACTCTAAGATATTTTTATATACATATATGTATGTGTGATTTTATTAGAGGTAAAACAGACTAAAATAAATAATGGAACATTGATATTGTTTTTAATGTAGTGTGCTTGAATAAATAAGTTTGACAGTCTAGTATTGTGTCTGATATTTATTAGCTTTACAGTTAATTTTATATTGTTTCAGTGTTATTAATAATAGATAAATGTAGAAAAGTTTTCAATTATCTCAATATACGGAGTTCAATGTTTATCTGATTTAATCTGAAAACATATCATAATTTATGTTACTTTTGTGCTGATGCATTTAATAAAATAGTCTCACAATAATCAGAATGTCTTTTAAATTGTAAAAAAAAGATATATTTATGGCACAAGTGCCAAATCAGTCCAATTTACTATTTGTATTTTGCTGTTCCTAATGCTTGTAATATGAAGAGTAAAAAAAAAATGTACATATATATATATATAAGCAGACATTATTAAGTTATCAAGTTTTTTAAACAAATTTTGTGCAATCAAATTGCTTTTTTAAAAGTGTTTTCTGTGGTTGAAAAACTAATCAAAATTGTTTTATATTTTTCACTATTGTTTTTAAAAGAAAAATAAGCAATTTTCCTACCAATATAATTAAAAGAATTTCAGATTTCATGAGATAATATATTTATTTCAAGTATTTATTTCATTGTTTTTACTGAAATTTTAGGATTTTTGAAAAGTGTTTTGCTTTAGCGTTTACAGTTCATTGTGATCTTGTTAAGTTAGTCTGTTTCTAACTCTTAACATTCCAAATCATTTTTATTAATGTTATGTATCATAAATTCATATAACTGAAGGCTTCTTTCAGTAATATTATTTAATTCATTCAACAAAAATTCAATGGTATTCAGATTTGATTGTGTATGACTGTAAAATATATTTATATACAATGCAAAAAATTAAATAAAGTGTTTAAATTCTGAAATGTATCATCACTTAATTTGTTTCCATGGAAAGATATTTCATTATACTGTAAATAATTAATTACGAATATTATGTAAATTAGCAGTTTGTTTGTCTTTGGCAGTTTTTGTATTTTTATTTGTAATTACAGAACTTAATCACTCTTGAATCAGATTAAAATATTATATTCTTCTAACTATGGAAAAAGTAAATAATAAAAAATAAAATAATTAAGTAATGAAATAAAACAATGTGGTGTGACTGCAAGAGGCCTGGCTGGCATGAACTTCCTGTTATAACTTTCATTTTTGTTCTTTCATCTTGTGTTATAACATTTTGTTGTAACAACAATTGTTGAATTATTAAGCGTAAAATGAAATAAGTATTTAAACGATGTACTGATCCGAATGCCATTGGCACTCGTTGGGCAGGCTCTGTTCTAGATATATTAATAAATTTAGTTTACATTTATCATGTTTGGTTCTGGGTTTACTTTCTCAAGCTCCACTGTCTCAAGACCAAAAGTGGTGACCCGGACGTGATGCACATACTGAATTTTGAAATGCACATATTTCAGTGTGTTCGAAGCGTGGTATCAACTGGTATTTCGTAAGTTTATGTGCTATTACTATAATAGTTCGTAAAAAAAATAATTTTCAGTTTTTCTTAAATATGTACATACTTTTCTCATACTTAATTATATTTCATTATGAACTTTCTATGTATTTAACTATGAACTTTCATCTACACTAGTAGTTTATTTTCGTAATCATTTTTTGGTCTGACTAGCTATTAAGAAATGACTGCCAGCACATCCACTTCTATCGGAGCCACTCGGGTCGCCATTAAAGAGCACCCCTTTTTGGCGCGCTAATCCGAAAGTATGCTTTATTCAGTTGGGATCTTACTTTATTGTGTCTGGAATAAGTACTGACGAAACGTAATATCATTGCAATGTAGAAGCACTGGATGGAGACGTTTTAAGCTGAATCTGATATTATTCGGCATCCTCCTACATCTTACAAATACGAAACTATTTTAAAAATCGAATTACGCAGACTTTGAAACCTCTGTTTAAAAATGCTTCTAAAAGACTTAAAATTTGGAGATAAAAGACCTTCACATTTATTGCGCTGTTTGCAAGTTCTTGTCGGCAATTCCCTTAACGTCGAAATCCTGAGGTCGCTTTTCCTACAGCATTTGCCAGTATCTGTTCAGCAAATTCTAAAGATTTGCACTGAAAAAGATGAATCTCCATTGGCTGAAAAAGCCGATAAAATTTTACAAGTGACTAGAAATTCAACTTCAATGCAAGCAGCTAATGTAACAAATGAAAACTCTCATTTTGAAAAATTAGGACATAACATTACTAAACTTTCCGAGTCAATTCAACGTTTAGCTGGATCACGTTTTCCAAATATCGGTAATTTTAAGAAACGTCAGTCAAATTCGCGTTAAACTTTGAGAAATCGTATATTGCTGGTATCACTATAAATTCGGCGCTAACGCTAAGCAATGTCGTTCGAATTGCCGTTTATATAAAAATCCAGAAAACTGTGTTCAAGTAACTGCAGATACAATTCATGAACAAAATTGTTTATTTATATACAACAGATTAAGCAACCGACGATATCTAGTCGATACAGGTGCTGCTGTTTCAGTTATCCCCAAAGCACATTCTAGGCGAAAAACTTTATTTCTGGAAAAATTATATTTTTGCAGCAAATGTTTAAAAAAAATACTGTTTTTGGTCAGATAACTTGTAATTTAGATTTTAGAATTCCCAGGCAATTTCATTGGTAGTTTCTTGTTGCTGACGTTTCTCAAACTAATTTTAGGAGCTGACTTACTCACTAAGTTAGTTGATTTAAAAACTAATAGACTTTAACTTACGTTAGCATAAAAGGGGAGATTCTTTGGATATAACAACCTTTGCAGAGGATGCCATTTATCAAAAACACTTATCGCAGTACCTAAAAACATGTACTTGGATCCACGCAAACTCACGATATTATGCACCATATTGAAACTACAGGCCGATCGGTTTTTGCAAAAGCTAGACGTCAGACAAACTCGCAGCCGCTAAAAAGAGTTTGATTATATGTTAAAAATCGGCTTATGTAGACCTTCAGATAGCCCATGGGCTAGTCCAATTCATATGGTGCGCAAATCAAACGGTACATGGCTAATATGTGGTGATTATAGGAGATTAAACGCCATCGCAATTCCAGACCGTTATCCTTTTCCACATATTCATGACTTTGCTTATAGTCTAAATGGCTTAAATATTTATTCCAAATTCGATTTTGTTAGAGCTTATCATCAAATTCCCGTTGCCAGTGGCGTAGGGAAGGGGTTATCGTGCCCCGGGCGCCGCTTTGAGAGGGGCGCCTAATACCAGTTACGAAAATATTTTTCAGAAATATTTTACTTTTTAATTGAAATATCAATTTTATTCGGAGAAATATATTTTAAATTTGATAATTATTTTCTCCTGTTGAAGAGCTTGCCATAAATGAAAATGTTCCTATTTTTATATTTCCATATTAATAAGTTAGTATAGTTTAGTTCGTATTAAAAAGTGTGTTCTTTTAATCGCGTTTTCCTTTATCTTTTCTTACAGTTTTTTATACTTTGCTCAAGATTTGTGGTGCTTTATCATTATTTTGTATAGTAACTCTTGTACATGTAATGATGGAAATATGTTAGTTTTTTTTTATGCATTTGAGATGTTTTTAGTTTCAACTTATTTACCAAATAATATGTGTTGATGTTATATCTCCTGATTGACGAATCAATAATTTAGGGATTCCAAAAGGTAAGCACAAGATCTAATCTGTAACTGTGATTTGACCTAGTGATTGCAGCAAAATTCACCACGTTCTTTAGAATTCTAATATTTTACAAGATATCTAAATCAAGTTGCATAACTATGAAAAATTGTAACATTGATTAAGCAAATAAATCTTTTCCACTCAAAATAAAAAAAACAAGGTATCTAATGAATATTGCATCGACTGACAAATGCGTCATTAGGAACTAGCATGATGTTATTTATCATTTAGGAATTCAAAAAAAAATTTTTGCAGAAATTTTGATATTATTTTACTTGATATTCACTTTATAGTTATTATAAAACATTTTATTTAATAAACAATATTTTCTCTTATAGAAAAATGCGAAGTTTTAATCTCATTTTGACTTAAATAAAATAACGTTCTAAAAAGGAAATTTTATAAAACTGAAATATTAATAAAAATTTGTCAAACTGTATTTAAAACACAAGTGAACATTTTTCTTTAAAGGTTCTTAAAATTTGCATTTTTTAATATAATCATTGAGAAAGTTATAAAACCTACAAAAAATTTTCTTTCAAATAAAATGAATGGATGTGTGTAAAGTATTTCATTTCTCAATTCTTAATAGTTTACTTTTATAATTATAATAGTTATTATTAATATATAAGTTACACTATATTCTAATCACTGTAAAATTTCGAATAGACAACAAGTATATGATCGTGGAATTATAGTACCAAGAATTTTGTCAGGTAAATAAACCATATCTCAAAGTTTATTCTTTTGCGGAGCTCCTAAATTATAAGTTCCTTAAACTAGCGTTCAATAAAATTCGAGAAAAATATAATAGGTATTTAAATATATATACATTCGATATAGCTTAAGGCTTCAGTGAAGCTAATTCTGGATGATATAGTGAATCTGTAGAAAACTTCATTTTAAAGAATAATACTCGTTATAAATCATTAATGTTGCATAAAAAATTCTAATGATTTTTATCTTAAAATTTTCACTTGCTGATTAAATTAACTTCACTTGCGTCCTTATCCAACAAAGAAGGGACCTAACAAGGATGAAAAAACTAAAAATGTTAAAAGAATCCAATTACTTAAAAATACTGATTTTTATATCCATTTCATTTACTAAAAATCCTTAAATGTATCAGAAAAATAAAGAATATAAAACGTAACTGAAAGATGTTATTAAGACTTAAACTTTTTTTTATCCAATGGCGGGCACACAAGGTTGACTGAACCCTATGCCACAGCAAGGCCAGAGACTTACTCATTTGTCGTTACCCAGCGGGCACCTGTGAACCAAGTCACGGAGGCGAGTACCATTACCCGCGCCATACCACCGCAAACCCGTTTATAGGCCACATTCATGCAACATCACAGAAGAAAGGACAGAGAAGGAAAGAAACATCCATGCCCGAACCGGGATTCGAACCCGGGACCAACAGCTCAGTAGTCAGGAACGCTAACCCCCCAGCCAATCGGTCGGCAGACTTAAAACTTATGGGAGAAATTCTTTGTACATTGCCCCAGAGAAAAGAAAAGCCCTGTTTTTACCTCAAGCCTTGTAGTAACCTCTTAGTCTATACTGTCGCGGTACACTCGTGAAAAAATTCCCGTTGAAATGTATTTCTCATTAGCGGTCCTCTTTGTCCGAAAATGTTTGTGTTCAGCAACAGACTGACACCCAACAAAAGAGAATTCTTTTTTTTCAAAATAGCACTGCAATATTTAATAGAGAATTGTGCTCCTGGAATCAAAATATGAAACAACGCTAGAAATAGAAAAGTAATTATTTCCAAATGCTAGGAAAATTCATAATTCATTCATTTTAGTCTTTAGTGTTATTTCGTTAAAAACTTCGTTGTAAAATTAAATCTAATTGCTTATTAATCTAAGTAAAATAAAATCTAATTGCTTATTTAAAATTATTTATTTGAAATCAAAATATTTAAAATTTAAAGATTTTCGAAAGTAATTTTTATCTGACATGTAATTTTGTCGCTTTATATTAATACATGTTGAAAACTTTTTTGGAAAGTTAAATGATCAAACGTATTAATAGTTTTTTATCTGTAGACATAAAATGTTTCTTGATAATTAATCGTTAACTAACTTCATATTTCAGTTTATATAATGAAAGTATGCTTAGCTTAGAAATCATTTTATAGGAATGTAATGAAATATGGCAAAATTATTACGCTTTGTAAAAAGCTATAAATTAATATTTTTTTTTTGTGCATTCATTTTAGTAGATATTATAAGACCGATATATTAGATAATGGTGTAAGTTATATATATATATATATATATATATATATATATATATATATATATATATATCTGACATAAAAGGTATTCAAAAATACAAAATGTGTGATCAAAATTACTAAAATTAAAGTCTAGATTGTTATTTCAATAAAATTTTTTATTTAAACAATAGAATACTTTAAATTGAATATTAACTAGTTCTTATAGATAACTTTTTTTATATTTTGTTAATTAAAAGATCTTGAGAGAACAATTTAGATTATTAGAATTTATAAAAACACTTCCATGTCAAAACAAATTAAAACCATATTCTAAAAAGGAATTTATTTATATTTGCTTTAAATTTACTTATTTTCATTAGATTGCTATAACACTTAGCACTTTGCCAGATTTTTTACATTTGGACTTATCGAATTTGCACTGTCTCGAAACACATGGTTAATATCATTGAATCTCAGAAAAATGGTTTTCTAACACAATCTTTGACTAATTCTAAATTTTCGGAAGTTTGATTTCTACTGATGCATTTCCGATTCCTATTCTAGTTAAGAATTTTTTTATCTCAAATTTATAAAAGTACAATCTGAGCCTTAAAAAATTATATTTACGATTATTTTAAAGGATATTTTGCTATTGTTTTTTGCATTATACTCTTATTACATATTTATTCTATATACTATATTACTATTTTTTAAGATGGGGCGCGAAAATTGGTGTCGTACCTTGGAGCCAATTGTGCTCGCTACGCCACTGCCCGTTGCTGCATCTGACGTTAAAAAAACTGCCGATATAACCCCCTTCGGTTTATTTGAATTCACAAAAAGGATGTTCGGGCGCAGGTCCAACTTCTCAACGCTTCGCGCGCTAAAACTTTTGGTTTGTGTACCTTGACGATATCTTAATTGCTTCTAAAGCTTAAAAGAGCATTTAACACACTTGAACATAATTAAAAACAATTTGACGAATATAGAATTGTTATAAACGCTGAAAAATGCGTTTTTGGAAAATCAAAATGGACATTCTTAGGTTTTGAGATATCTGCTGAAGGAATCGCTCCGTCACCTACTAAAGTGTGTGCCATTGTAGATTTTCCCGACATAAAACTGTTTTAGAAGTGCGTAGATTTTTAGCGATGTTCAATCTAACCACTACCACTTATTTGCAGAGATGTAAAATTCCCGTTAATTTTGAAGGTTGGGAATTTTGAGGGAATAAACTCAGCCAATCACATTTCGTTTTAGAGATTCTTTTTTCGCTTAGATATGAAGCGAAGTGAAGTAAAATTTGGTATCTGTAAATAATTTTTAAGCAAAGTGAAATTTTATTTCCTACAATAAGCATTCATAAAAGCAGTGAAAAGCATAAAATATGAATATTAAAATTGTAAAAAATATAGTATTGAAATATTTCATCCTTAGGGGATATTTTGATATCGGTGTATGTATGGAGATCTGTCGCTAAGATTGTTGGGAAGCCAATGTTTCTCACAAATACATATTTAATGAAATAATGAAAATAAACTGAAAATTGTTATTTGATCAAAAATAATATTGTTTCATTGTAACAAATAGTGATAATTTTCTTATCTATTTTTCCATTTTCAGTTCTTTTAGGTTGTAAGAGATTTATTATTTTTTGCGATCATTCTTTATATAGTAGATTTGTTTCTTATATATTCGAAATTACTTTATTTAAAAAAAAATAATAATTTCACTTTAATTTTAATGTATTTTTCTTATAAACAAATTATTTGAAAAAAGTAAGGTAGTACTTGAATTTTTCAGTTTTTGAAATAAATTGAAAATTGATGATTGAAAAATAAATAATGCCAAGCAAATTGCTTTCACTTTTGTTTTGATTTTTAATTTATCAATGATACAAAAAGATACTGTTTCATGTACTACTTCTCAACTGAATATGGGTAAATGGTGCACAAATTTAATCAATATGTAAATGAAAATATGTGGTGAGGCGACATGTAAGTTGTGAACAAAAAAAGCTCTCCCAGCGAATCATCATTTAACTCATATCTTGTAGGAATTAATGTGACAGAAATCCTATGAAATGAGCTATCATTAACACAATATTACAATTTGCATGTAATTTTCAGTTGCATTGAAACTGCAAATGTTATTCCAATCCAATTATAAATATCTTTATTTGCAGAGGGAAATTATCATCAATATATTCCAGCATTAGCAGTTTCTTAACTGTAACTTATAACTATTTAAATTGACAAACTCAATATTTAAATTATTAACAATTTACTAAAATGTCACATTTGTAGCTACTTAAATTTGCAAAATCTATTTAATATTTAAGACACAAAATAATAAATTTATATAAAAAAATTTTTATCCACAAATGTTATCATGAATAAAATTACTTTTTTTTATTACAGTTAAAATATTTAAAATAATTTTCTTTTATATTTTAAGATTAATTAACACCTTTTTAAGTACAATGTATAATGCAGACTTTAAATAAAACTATTTTTATTTCTTTTGCAAGAATCTGTTTCATTAATTTACACAATTACAATATATCTACAGTTGAATTATTCATTGAGTTTTTGAAAACAATTTTTTACAACATTAAATATGATTTCAAAACAGTAAATAGAATCAAAATCTCTTTAAACTATTGTTCATCAATTCTAAATGATAAGACAGAAAATTTGGGTGAATTTAAAAATTATTGATAATATATCATTGAAATTATTTCCATTTTTCAGACTTTATAGTACTAGAAATGGAAATAACTTAATGATATTATGAAAAGAATTTACGAAAGTCAAGCAAACTAATTCTGAAAAAAAGTGTTGCTTTTTTAACGTTTTACACTCACGTAATCTTGTAAAAAATTTAAATTATTTTTTAATTCAATGTATCTTGCTTTTCATAAAAAGGCTGAAATGTGTTATTCTTTTCAAAAGAAGATTTCGGTTAAAATACTAGCTCTTAAAATATTAATGCCAGTTTGATATAAGAAAATAGGTATATTATTTTTCTATAATCTTGTTTTAAAAACTTGAAAATTTATATTTTTTAAGAGTTAGTTCAGCTTGAATTTTTACACACATGATTAAAATTTGTACATAATACAAAAAATTTTAGGACAATTGACAAATCTGTAATTTTGTGAATTGTATATTTCCAATTCAAAAACTTGAAGTAACCATAAACAATTTGTTCAGAAAAGATTTTAAAAATTGTACAGATGCATTTAGAAATCTGCACAATAAAAAAATCCCATCTAAATATGTTTTTACCTGTTACCTTGTGAAATAAAAATAGGTATTATTTTTATGGTAGAAAATATCTAATATTTGCAAATATAAAAATATTGCTTAATAAATACTGATTGATTTTTATGAATATAGTTGTTCAACATGACAACTGAAGTGGATATAACAATAATTGTTGTAATAAATAATGTATAAAATTGAAGCTACCTATTTTACTGTAACAACAGTAATACTATATTTAAAACAAGCAAATGACACTAAATATCTTAAATAAAAGTTAAAAAATATTAGTTTTTCTATGTTTATACTACTTTTTTCATGATGGAACACCAACTTGATGCCCAATGATATAAATTTGTCAAAACTTAAGCCCTTGTAATGCTGAAAAGTGAAAATCTTAGTAGCGAAGTATTCGAAACAATATCTTCTTCTTCTTAGAATTGGGTTTGTATGTCATTGGGCACCTCTGCTTTTATCAGCATTTTGTACCATTAACTCCAAACCCAATGCTTCCTAGTTCCATTCGCTCGGGTCACCCACTTTATTAATAAAGTCCGATAACCCTTTAATGGAGTCTAGGTGTAACTCTCTAGTATGGATGATGCCTAAAGAAGTTAATCTAGGGAGGGCAAGAGCCTCACATTCGTAAATGATATGCTCTGCCGTTTCCTCTTGCGTATGACATTTCCAGCAGATAAGGTCTTGCTGAAACAGTCCCATCTGGTCAGAAAGTCAGACATGCCAGGGATAGCTTCCTGACTTTCACCAGAAGAAGATGGTTTGGAGGTCATTTCTACCTCAAGCGAAGGATTTATTGCTGCCCCTTTACAAGATTGCCTCTGAGTTCCCTTGTCTTTTTCAGGAAGGTCTACTTCAGAGGCTTCACCTGCAAATGCAGAAAGGTTTGTTATAACTTGTGTCTTTTCAGCCACAAGATAACAATTAAAAAGCTCAGGTAATATAAGTCCACCCAGCATTGCCTGAGTTACTGGGCAAGGCAAATTATTCTAGAAGTTCGCCAGGCAACTAGAGGCTCCGTTAAGACACCAATACCGCGGTGCCAATTAGCCCTAGGCACGGAACGCATAACACCAGGGTTTACGGGAGCTGGTTCGCGGCCTCTGATTCTATATTCAAGGCTATCCTGTCATTCCTACAGGACATTCGGCTATCCACCACATGCCGACGCGCCTGGTGGCTGCTCAAGCCCCAGGAAGGTACACGTACCCCTGGTTCCAGGAAACAATATCCTACCTCCTTTCTGGCTTCTTAAAATTAATTGCTCATTTTAAAATAGCAAGTTTCGAGCATTTTAAATGCATTGTAAATTAATACATGTCAGTCATAGATATGCTGTCAGAAGAAAGACCTGTAAACTTCAGTTCACTTTAAAAAAAAATTTTTTTTCAAATACATAGATAAACAGTTTGTCTTTTCTGGGATAAATGTAAAATACAATGTAACTTAGAATTTATAAAAAATTCTTATTTGAAGAAACATTTAACATATCAAACATAAACATTACTATTTACAATCTCATATGAGTGTGTCATTACCAACCATCAACATATTCCGTATAATAGTTAATAATTATAGTTAAAATACCTAAGACACATTTTTGAATTGAGAAACAATCTTGATTCACTAAGCCCCTGATTATGTTATGTGTGTATACATATTTAAAATTATGAAATGATGTAATCTGCATATATATATATATATATATATATATATATATATATATATATATATATATATATATATATATATATATATATATATATATATATATATATATATATATATGACATAATCCTTTAATTAAGCAGAACTTTTAAAAGCACTTTTCATCTCACATAAATTAATCAAAATAAGATTGGTGAAAATCAAAAGTTTTATCTATTATCTAGTTCATTTTAAACTATAATGTAACAAACACAAAAGCTATATCCAGGAAACTTGGAATAATTTATATATGATTATAAATACTATCCATCCAAGTTAAAATTTAACTTTTTTCCAATTTATTGAAAAAAATCCTCAGAAATACCACCTAAAAGATGGAAAATAGATATCTCAAGATGTTGAAAAAGAGGAAATGGCAAATGCTAATAGCAGATAGGTTCTGCTAGCTAGGATAAACAGGATTTAAAGGTTGTAATACTGATAAAGAAGTTTATTATATCGACACAAACTGGACCAATTTACATGAATTTATTATAAGAAACACTTCATCAAAATTTTAAGTAACTTCAAATTAATCAATTAGCATCAACAGCCACTATTTAACTTATAACTTTCAGTAAAAGCAAAATTATGATATAAATCTCTACAAATCTAAAATTATTGGAACTAACATGCATTTTCAAATTTTAAAAGGTCCATAATAATGAATGAAATTTAATATTCTTGTCATGTAGTCCAACAAAATTTCTGATTTGTCAAATCATTAATAAACAACTAAATTAACTAGTAATGAAATCCAACATGCTTAGTTAAATCTAGTTATTCTATTTAATTTCTTGCCAACATTTCCAATGATAAATAGCTTCATTTTAATAAGGAATAATATCAAGAGCATTTTCCTGCTTCTTTATTATTAGCAAATAATTAGCAATTTTAAACACAGACATTTTTTTATGTGACAGTGTTAAAGTTCAGATATTTTCCTAATCTCAAACACCAAGTTTGTAAACTTTAATAAATATAACTGTACAAAATTGGGAAAATGTTCTACTTATATTAATAAGAATCATATTATTGTAATCTATGAACAATCAGTTTTGTTACGAAGGTTTTTGCATTAGTATTCTGTAGAAAGTACACAATACTATGTAGTAAATCCTACAGCAATTATATAAGCATTTATGAAGTATATCTATGTATAAAAAAACTTGCAAAAGAAAAAAAAGTCTTGCATGTTAAGATTGCCAAATAAAATTGTCAATTTACTTCACATCATTATTTTTGATGGCAAGAGAAAATGATTGTCTTTTTGTATACAATACGTACAAAATCTGATTCGATAAACAGATATTTAAACATCTGATTTAACCACAGAAAATAAAACTACAATAGTAAAAAATTACTTTTTGACTACTGTGGTTTTATTTAATTAATGTTTCAAACTATGGATGTACATCAAGGCTATTACTTTTATCTAAATTGATCAAAAGTAATTCCAGATATCTATGGAAAAACAAAATGAATATCTATATACACTAACGATTGACGTTAGAAAAAATTTTCGTGTGCAATTTTAGAATCAGTTATCAATCTAATCTACTGTGTTTAATTTAACATTAAGTTTATAAATAATAGTATAGCATAATATTTTCAAGAAATATATATTGAAATATTGAAGTTTATACATATTCGTTTAATATTTTTCGTGGAATATATATGTGAAAGACAGCATATCTAAACGATTTCTCTGTCCAAAAATTTAATAAATACACATTCAAATAATAAACATTACGAGTAACAATTGCAATGAACACAACTTGAAACCTCTCCAATCTTTACAAATGGCTGTGTATTTATTTATTTATTACATTACATATATTCAGACTTGTATGCTTGATTCTTGAGATCTGCTTGTAAGTCTTCGTCGATAATAAGACAAATAGCACAATGACAGATGTACAACCACAGAAGAATAACGAAGAAAACACCCAGGGCCACGGTGGGAATCGAACCCACACTCCTACGCTGTCAAGCGATTAGCGGTGATGCTTTAGACCACTCAGCCACGGAGCGCCCCAAATGGCTGTGTGGCTGTCATCTTTTTCCAAATGTTTTGAGAAATTTCTATTGCCATAAATAAAAGTAGAAATCATTAAAATATATCTTTTTAAATATATTATGTGGTTTTAACAGATAAAAACTTTAAAATTTTTAAGAAAATTAAAACTTTTCCACAATTTTGGAAATTTGGGAATTTTTAAAATTTCCAGGAATTTTCAAAATTCCGATGGGAAAAGAAAAACCCGGTTTATTCCGGGGAATAAACCGGGTTTTTTTCCCATCCTTGCAACACAGCTGATTTGTGGATCACACTTTCGAAAACAATTTCTTCTTAGTTCATTACTCATTAATAAAAAGAAGGATCCTACCCTAATTAATTGGTCGTTTGAAGCTATACGTGCTTTCGAAACTTGCAAAAAAACCATTGGCTAACGCGGCAATACTTGCACATCCAGTGTCTGACGGAAAATTATATTTGCACGCGGACGCTTCTGACATGGGCGCAGTTCTCCAACAATTAAAAAACTCTTCAATTGAACCTCTGGCTTTCTTTTCCCGAAAGCTTACACTTATGGAAAGAAAGTACAGTACCTATAATAGAGAATTACTAGCAGTCTACTGTGTCATATGGTACTTCGCTCATATGCTAGAAGGAAGAGAGTTTGTAGTACTTACTGATCATAAACCGTTAAAGTTTGCTTTCCAGCAAAAATCCGATGATCCTTCTCCACGTAAAGGACATCTACAATGTAGTCAGTCAATTTACATTTTCTATTAGACATGTACCGAGCAAAGAAAACCTTGTCGCAGATACCCTTTCTCGCATTGAAGAAATTACTTTTAGTAGCTCAACTCTTTGATCCCGAGCTTTACACTGAAAGATTTTCATCTGATACAAATTTAGTTTTTAAAAACATTACTTTCCCTTGAGGCATAATTCTTTTTTGCGATACTGTCACAAGAAACCAAGTCACAAGTCTTGTTCACTCGATCAGAAAAGGAACAAAAATAACGCAAGTATTTTAAATGAAAGATGTAATGATAGCAAAGGTAACGCTAGATGTTATAGGCCGTCCCACCCAAAGGTATTCGGCAGCGAACATGACTAGTCGCGGACAGTAATCCGCCAGGAGAGCACTTGGCCCATGACCGGTCGGTAGCCGGTACACCAGCTTCCGATCCGAGACTGCAACCATATCGGCGTAGTCCAAAAGGTCCATGACACCATGTTACGGTCCGGGTCTCGCACGCAGACCGGCAATCACCACCCTGCGGTCCACCCAGACTCGCTCTGACGGAAGTATGGGCATCTTGCCTTTATTAAAATTTCAAAACTTAAACATTTTAACAAAAGATAAGGAGTTACTAAACAATTCGTTTAGAAAAACTATTAACTTAAAATTAACATGATTAGCGTTGTCTTATATACAAACTTAAAGTTGAGTTAACAATTAATATGTACATGGCAGTGATTCTGTGAATAGAGTATACATGATTTCAGCAATTCCTTTCCTAATTTTAATGTTACCCAGTAGCTGTTTAATATTCATTTGTTTGAAATTTTTAGGGAATAATTTATCTCTAATGTGACTAAAATTTATGCAGTCGTAAATTATGTGTTCCACGTCTTGTGTTTTATTGTCATATTTACAGATGTCTGTCTTATTGAAGAATCGATTTTGATATGCGCCAAAGGCCCCATGGCCTGTCTTTACTTGATTGATTAAAAAGTCTGCTGAAAGTCTCTTGGTCGTAACCTCGGGATAGAATTCATATAATCTTCTTGTTTTGTTCGATATATTCCATTTGTTTTGCCACAATTTCAATACTTGTTTGTTAGCTATCGTTTTGACTTGTTGCTTTGAGTATGGTGCTTGATGTGAGATTATTAATTCATTAGTAGCCTGTTTAGCATTTAGGTCTGCTAGTTCATTGTATTCTATGCCTTGATGGGCTTTAACCCAATGAAATATGAATTTATTATCATTTTGACTTATAAGACCAAGGATGTTGTCTATTGTTTTATTACCTTGTTTATAGTGCTTTATGGTTTCAAGAACAGATCGAGAGTCTGTGTGGATATGACAAATGTTAATATTGTTATTAACTACGTATTCCATGGTTTTTAATATGGCAATGGCCTCTGCTTCATAGACCGTAGCCTGGTCATTAAGTCTGATCCTTTTAATGTCTTCTATTATATTGTTATGTCCAAATATGATTGCCGCTCCTACTTTGTTGTTAATTTTAGAACCGTCTGTGAATGCGAAATAGTCTTGAGTATTTATAGTTTTAAGCCATTCAATTTCTCTCTTATCCCATGGAGGATGATCCTGTATTTTCTCTCTATGCCAAGAATTGTTGGTATCAAATTCTATATTGTCGATTTTAACTCTAACACCTTGATTCCAGATTAAATATTTTTGCTTCTCAGTATGTGCTAGTATGTCTATGGGTGGACAACCCGTTAGAACGTGGAGAGCGTCCGTAGAAACTGTTTTATAAGCTTTTGCTATTTTTAATAACGGTATTCTTTGAATCTGGTTTAATTTGTTATTAATCTTGACAGTGTTCTTGTACCAAATTGGGACTGCATACAATATCATCTTTTCAATAACTACTTTATAAATAGTCTTGGTAACTTCAGGTTTGATGCCCCATGTTATTCTAGAGATCCTATTTATTTTGTTCATTAACTTATAAACATTTTCTTGTAAATTATTCAGATGATCTGCCCAAGTAAGTTTGGTATCCATAGTGACTCCGAGATATTTAATGTTCGAGTTGTATTTGATATTCTGCCCCATTATTTGAATTCTTGGCCTTCTTGTGATGTCTTTTTTGACAGTGAATATTGTATAGCAGCTCTTGTTTATGCTTAGTTGCAATTTATGTTTGTTAATCCATCCTTCAATAATACTCAATGGTTCACTTGATAAAGTGGTGAATTTGTAATATGTGTTATCTCTTAGTAGTATAATTATATCATCTGCGTAGGCCTGTAGGTACACCTTATCGTTTATATTTTCCACCAATAGCTCGTTTATCACCAGGTTCCAAAGAATTGGTCCCAAAGAGGAACCCTGTGGGACTCCTATATTGTATCCTTTTACTATTTTGTTGTAATCCAAATAAGATCTGCCAGATAAAAATGACTTGATGATCTTGTATAAATTTTTATTCAAATTGCATTTATTCAATATTTCCAATATATCAGCTATTCTAACCGAATTAAACGCATTCTTAATGTCCAAAGACACCATACATGTATATTGTTTATTTCTCTTATTTTCCTTTATTTGTTTAACTATTTCATATATAGCATCATTTGTGCTTTTTCCACGAGTAAAACCGAACTGTCTGCTGCTTATGAATTTCTCCTTATTCAATTGATAGTTTAATCTGTTTAATATTATTTTGTCTAAGATTTTACCAAAGATTGGTAAAAGACAAATTGGTCTGTAGGAATCCACTCTTGTTGGGTCTTTGCCTTCTTTGGGTATTAATATTATTTTCGCAATCTTCCACATTTTCGGAAATGTGTAATTCCTCCAGCATTTATTTAAAATCTTTGCAAACCAATCTTTGTGATTATAAAATATTTCTCTATATATCTCCAATTCAATATTGTTATAGCCAGGGGCTTTGCCAGATTTCATGTCGTCTATAGCTTCTTTAATTTCATATTCGGTAATATTATCATCTTCCAGATCAGAATAGTTTTCAATAATTTCTACTTGATCTTCATATGGAAAGTTGTAATTTAATATTTCATTAGTAGCCTCCGACAAGTTAGCAGTGAAATTTCCATCTTCTTTTATGATCATACTGGATAGACTGTTACTAGTTCTTTCTTGTTTTATAGATCTGTAGTAGTTACCAAATACGCTTTCGTTAGTGATTGAACTTAAGTAATCTTTGAAGGCTTTATATTTCGTATGAACAATGTTTTTCTTATAAATTGCAGCTTCTTTCTTGTAATTTTTCATAAATTTGAGTCTATTATCTATGTCTTGTTCCCTCTGATATCTTCGTCTTAGGGCTCTAATCTTGGATCTTTGTATGGTTAATTCCTTAGTCCACCAGTAATTTGTATTTCTAACTCGTTTGTTAGTTTTCTTAATGCTTTCCTTACAGATCCTTTGGATACTCTTTTCCGTTAGTTCAACTAATTCATCAGTTTCCACTTTATCTATAATTTCGTCGTTAATTTCATCTATTACTGTTACTAATTTTTGTCTGAATTTAATCTGATCTACTGTTTTGAAATTCAATCTTTGTTCTATTTTTAATTTAGTAATGGCCAATTTCAGGTTGCATTCCATGATATTATGATCACTTGCCAAGAAATCATCTTTTATTTTCCAATCAGTAATCGACTCTTTGTTTAAGTTTTTGGTGATCAGTATATCTATCCAACTTGATCCTATAGTGCTATTATATGTAGGGTTACTATTAGGATCATTTTCTATGATAAGATCATGTCTAAAGACAAAGTCTATAACAATTTGTCCTCTAAAGTCTGTGTTCCTTGGGCCCCATACCGATGATTTTGCATTAAAGTCACCGAATATGAGCCACTTTTCATTCTTGTAAGTTACAATAATTGGTTCAATCTGATTTAATGCATATTCGATGTCTCTTGAAGGTGGAATATATATCGAACATATATATATCATTATGCCATCTATTTCGATCTTTACTATAATTACTTCTTTCTCTTTTAGTACATATGTGCCGTTTATTCCTTTTCTTAGAATTATGGCTGCTTTTGGTTCTATATCTGCAAATATTTGATATTGTGTCGGTAAGTTTATAATCTTATTGTTGAGTACATACGGGTCATTGATAGATATAATATCAGTTTTATTCGTTATTATTTCTTGTGCTAATGATAGATTGGCTGCTTGACAATGATTTAAATTGATGTGTATGAACTTTATATTTTTCCATATATTATTATAGTCCATAATCTATTTTTGATATTATCTTGTTTATTTCTTTTTCATATATTGGACAATTTTTGTCTCTCGCTCTGTGATCTATTTTATATTTAGAATTGAATCTATCATTGTGGTCCATACAGTTACCACATTTTGTTGTATTATTGCAATTTTCTTCTTTATGTTTGCTTCCGCAGTTCCCGCATCTTTCTTCATTTTGGCATACCTTTGCAAAATGACCGTATTTTAAACATTTATAACATTGTACAGCACGAATATATTCTCTAAATCTGACTGCGGTCCAGCCCAAGTATAAGTCTCTTTTTATCTTTAATTTTGTGATAGTCCTTACTATCTACACTGATAATCCAATTATTACCATATCTTCCACTAAACTTGTATAGCGCCTCTAGTCCAAAGTCCTCATCTAATTCATTTTGTTGTCTAATTTTATGTATTATTTCTTCTTTATCAATATCCTTATCCACATCATAAATTATAATTCTGGGTTTTCTCCTATTTGGTTTGGTTGCTACTAATTCATTATCTTTATCTTGGTTTTTAATTTCGTTGATCAATATGTCTATGTCTTCTACAGTATTTGTTTCCACTATAATTCCACCTTTCCTAATCGATCTGGTCTTATTTACTTTAACTTTCGATGGATTTATAAGTCTCTTTATTACATTCCTGGTGTCTTCTGATGTGTTCCCTTCTTGGTTGGGATAAACTATTAATATATTGCTTGTTCTCTGTCGAGATCGATCTCTAGACTCCTTATTTCTTAATTGTGTTTGCAAGTTGTTATCCAAGCCTGTCACTTTTTGTACAACTTCTGCATAAGTCTTAGTGGTCTTAATCTGAGCTTTTAAGTACGATATCTCTTGCATTTGGTTCATTACGATCTTCATCAAGTCACTCACTCCATCTCTGATCTTAGCCTGGGATGTTAAAGAGATCTTACTGTTAGCTAGGATAGTTTGAATGTCTTTTTCCAAGTCAAAAACAGTATTTAGTCTTTCATTTAAATCCAAACTTAAAGCTGAGGCCTCCTCGCCTTGATTTAACGGGACTTCCGTCATTGTGTGTCTAGTGCTAAACCTTAGCACACCGGACAAAATTAACTTAAACAAATTTAATCAAAAGAAAAATTGGCACACTCAACCAAATTGATTTTAACAAAATATGAAATATAATAGAACAAAAGCAGTGTCCCCTCCGCCTACGTTAGCCACCGATGTTATTGGTGTTACTAGGAGCCACCAACGTAGAGGTGTAGGTCGGAGTGAGAAGAGATTTGAAATAACAATATCAACTACTTTCACTTAATGCGTCTATTTCCCGGAATAGACTCTAGGCCATTGTTCCGGGAATTACAATATAATACTAAACTTTCAAATCTCTTGGGACTGGCTCCCTGATAGCAAAGGTAATCTAGACAATTACTAAAACCGAAACTTGAAAGCACTGGATGTATAAATCTAGCTTATACAATGGGCAACAGTAAATACATGTAATGTAATCAATCGGCTGAAGCAGTACAGTATAGGATCCCTTATTCGGCTTCCCAAAAACCGGAATGTTGCGAAAACCGACATTTTTCAGATCGTAATTTTTTCCTTTTTTTTGGCATAATGAAGGAAATATATGGTATAATGAAGTACATATATTAATACCACCGAATTGCATATCTTTGATCCAGCCAATGGATCAGGGTATACTAAATTCGTTAAAATGCTCGTATAAAACGGCTTTTATCCGAAAATATTTAGAATTCTGCAACTCCAGAGAGGGAATGATGGATTTTCAAAAAAGTTTTACGATCAAAGATGTCCTTTGGAGTATTGCTAATTCTTGGAATTCCTTGAACAAGAATATTCTGATCAATGCTTGGCATAATATCTGGTCTCTTTCAATTTTTCTTGAAGGAGAAGAAAACGAGGAATTTTGTGATTTTCGCGTGTCACAAGAAAAAGAAATGATGCAAGAATTGTTAGAATATGCCAAAAGCATTTCAAGTGAGGAAATAATCGATGAAAAAACTATACAAGATTTCTTAAATGCTGGCATAAATGCTTCGACTGTAATTCAGTTAACTGATATTGAGATCGCCAGTGAAGTGCTCAATAGGAAAGACACTTTAATTCTTCAAGTTCTGAGGATACCGATGTAGAGGAAACAGAAAAATACGGAAAACATTTCCATTGACCGTTGTCTAGAACTAAAGAAAGAACTTATCCGCGGAATGGAACAAAAATCATTTTTTGTTCCATTCCATATATTTTTAAAACACTAAAAGGATCTACGGCGTCTATGGCGTAAGTGATTTATCTAATAGATTCAAAAATTAATTCTTAAGAAGATTTAATTAAAAAATTGGAATACTTCTAAAGTTTGCATTTTCTCATTTATTTTAATTAAGTTAATAAACTAAAACATGCATAATTATTCTTACCTGATAATTTTCAAAAAATCATTGTTTAATTTCATTTTATAAATAATCTGTATTGAAATAATTTTTTTCTGTGAAATTTAATGGCAATATATCAACTTTATATTATTCAAATAAATTTTCTTTTCGATTTTTAAAAGGTTTTTAATTGTGAATGAGTAAGGTAAAAGTTTTACCAGATTTTTTTAATACGAGTTGGATACTATTCGAGCCGTAAACTTTGTTTTTTTTTTTAATATAGTTTATTCCTTTCCACTTTCTGTTTGTTTTAGATCATTAACATTCGTTCACATTGTATTTCACGCTTTGCAAGTTCTTTAAAAATGCACATGACTTTCTAAATTACTGTGACAGCTGAATGAAGTATTGCTTAGTGAGTTTGTAATATTTTTAAGAAATGAAACTTATTTTCGTTACGAGAAATTTTTCTTTGGGCACTCTAATATTTACTTTCTTAAATGAAAATAATAATGTATGGATTTCTGTACAATTTTATTTTAAAAGTCGTAGTTTAAACTATTCAATTACAAAATTCCAGTTATTTTAAAATAATTTTTTTAAATAGCTGTTCTGCATTAAATGAATTCGTACTTGCTTTCTTCATAGTTTTACATTCATTTAATTTTTTGTTAATTAAGTGCATTCATTACTATTTTATGAGTTTATTGTGCTGATAATTCTTTTGGTGAATTTATGAATTTGTTAAATTTTTTGGCGGAGTTTCTGTTCTGATTGTAACCTGGATATTTTATTACGTCAGAAAGGTATAGAATACTAAAAATATTCAAGATCATTTTTTTTGGCAACCCTGGATTATATGTGACAATTATGTCACTTTGGCGGCATTCTTAATCATCAGAACATTTTTAAAACTCTAAAAGAATTATACGGCGTCTATGGCGTAAGTGATTTATCTAATAGATTCAAAAATTAATTCTTAAGATTTAATTAAAAAATTGGAATACTTCTAAAGTTTGCATTTTCCCATTTATTTTAATTAAGTTAATAGAACAGAGTTATCTCTGTTCTATTACTATTATTAAAAAAATATATTTCACGGAAAATATATTTTAACCAAGTCATCGCTGTGATGAGATGATAAGCATCACAGAAATCATATAAATTGCAACAAGGAATGTTCTATTAACACACACACACACAACTAAAGCTTTTATTTAAATTATTTTGCAATTTTATTTTATGTTAGTTGCAAGCTGGTTACTAGTAAAGCGTGTTTATTATTTTAGCAGTGTCGGAAATATTGTTTTGATCATAAAAATTTTTTAAAAGCATTCCTTTTCTATGCCAAGAATATTTATTTGAGTAATGAAATCCAAAACAGAGGATAATAATTATTTCATTGTGAATGCTAGTTTTTAGTTATTTAATTAAATTTGCTTAAATCCGGGTTCATAGGAGGTTTGTTTTGAGAAATTAATTTACTTCTTAAAAGTTTGCTTAAAAATTACTTAAATTTTCTTTTATTCTTATGAGAACTCACTAAAACGACCGAATGCGGAATGATACCATTTCTTGAGATTTCTTGAAATGAAGAAAAATGATACAAATTCACAGTAGCAATCGTTCACTTAAGCATATTTGACATTGTAAAAGTGTTCAGTAATAGTTTTAAAGTAAAACACCGCTTTAAAGTTTTCCTTTTAATTAAAAAGATTTATGAATAGGTTATCACACACATACGTCTTCATTAATAAGAATGTGTTTACATATTTTGCGATGAAATAATATTTTGGAAAATTTCTCTTCATTTTTTGTAGGAACATTCATTTGGAATAGGTGGAAAATCTCTCTATAAAACAACTTTTGCTCTTTATTAAAACACAAACAGAAAACAACTTATCATAATGTCATATTTATTATTACATTTTAGCCTTTTGATAAAAAACATCAAACAAATTTAAATTAGCACTTGTATTTCGAATTACAAGCTTTGTTTTTGCTTTTGAACGCCCAGCCATCTGTTCACTGTTACAGTGTTTAAAGAATCATCGATGCCAGGTTTAAAGTACATCTTAGAGAGGTTTTTAGGGATTTGGTGGAGGGAAAGAGTTGGAGTGACTTGATGGAAAATCCCTTCACTCGTGATCTGCCCAGAGCTGAAGATGTCGCCAACTTTAGAATTAAAACAGGACCTTTTGAAACATTTACACAGATTTAGTTTGGCTGACACTCCCACCATGCAGTGCCTTTGACATGTCTGGAGATCGCTTATTCTGGACTTAGTGGTGTAGCAGCAGTCAACTCTGCTAAAAACTTTTCTCACTTTGTCTGTTAGAGCTCTATTGAGCTGCTCGTCTCTGACCCTTTTTTCTACCCTACGCCAGACCAATTCATGCCAAAGTCTGGCGTAGGATGAAATAAAAATGGGGGGGAATTTTTAACCGACTACTTGTGAATCAGTAACAGACACAGTGTTAAAATGTCGGCTAAAAGAAACTTTTAGAATAAGAATACTCCGGATTAAAAAAAATAGTTGATGTAGAATATATTTGTACGAAAAGTAAATTTATAAATTATTCGAAACTATATGGAACATGTTTAGTTGATGTTTACGAAAATTTAATTCCTATTGCAATTAATTTTTGTAAAAAGTATATGGCCTACTAGGAAAACCATGTGGTGTCATCGAAGAATTGCATCATTAAGTCAAGATTTTTTCTGAATTCCTAATAAAGTAGAATAATTCATAATATTTAATTTAAAATATCATTAATGCTGATTTATCGAATTTTAAATATTAGAATTATGAAGCACTAGAAATATTAATTTAAACATATTATAACAATTGCTTAGAATAAAAATCAATATAATATTTTAGCATTACATTACAGTTTGTTTTCCAAAGGAATATATGAACAATTGCGGTCTTTTTAAAAGTGTGAGTTTGAATGAGCGACAGGATTTTATAAATGAAGTGAATAAGTACTTTTATTGTTCAAAATATTAATTCTAATTTTGAAATTTAAAAAAGTTGTTACTAAGATAAGTTGAAAAATTGAGAATTGCTTGTGTTAGTGTGCTACAAGTAAATGTCATAAAAAAGGAATTTTTAAAATTTTATTAAAAAATTTTTATTCACATTATTGATCCAGTTATATTGCACTATTAATTGAAAAGAAATATTATAAAAACGATCATATATATTTGAATATTTGGCAAATATAAGTAATATTATTTTTCATATTTTATAATGTATAAATTCAGTAATATTTTAACAGTTTTAAAGCATAGCTTTGAGATGTTAGTAAAAGAAATATTCGAAATCGCAACACTCAAAATCAAGTAAAATCGCTGATTTTTGGTTGGCGAGAAAATGTTTGCTGCCATTTTTTTCTCTTTCTTCATTCGGTGGGCTAAAATAGGATTTAGCCTGAATTTTAAAAAGAATGAATTTTTTAATAAAATGAATTTTAAAGTCAAGAAGTCAAATAATATTTGAAAATTTTAAATGTAAAATTTTTTAATGATTTAAATGCTCTACTCAAATGGTTGATTTGAAGGGTATTCCAGTTTTCATATCTCCTTCATAGGTCATAAATGGGAGATGTTTGTAACGCTTTATTTACAAACGGTGATCTGCAACAATTTTTCATGTGTAAGAATGGTAGATTATTTCGGTACAAGCTGCTTTTTTTTTAACGTATTACTTTGGTTCATTTTAAAATGTTTTGTCTTTAAAAATGTCTCCAAGCTGACGTAACTGTAACGTATAGTCTATAGGGTTGGCAAAATAAAATATTGTAGATTATTTTTAGAATGTTTTATTCTTTTGATCTAATAAAAAATCTAAATAACCAGAAGAACGAAAGAAAAAAAAATCCGGTAAATTAAAAAATGCGCCAAAAGGATTATACGGCATCTGTGCCGTTATTTCTTTCTCAAAAATTTATCAATCCAAAATAAACTTAAAATAACTAAAAAAATTATATGAAAGCTTTAAATAGTTAGCTAATTATTTTAGTGCATTTCTGTTTTAAAGACCAGATTCAGATACCTCCGATTTTGCAGTAATATTTTGGCATAAAAATAAAATCTACGTTAGGATTTCTTACTCATTAAAAAAAATACTTGTGAAATTAACATAGAAAACTATTCAGATAAAGAAAAACGGTGATTTATGAACCTTATAAGGATTTTCGCAAAATGATTGGTGACAAACTTAGTCCTAATAGTAGAAAAAAACTTATTTCTAAACTTCATTTTAAAACATTTAATCCCTTACTAGTCATAAATTATCAGTTAATTTATGAAAAAATTACATATTTTATAGTGCTAGAATTTCTAATTTGTTATAAGATTTATAGAATAGTATTTTAACAAAAGAGAAAAGTAGTCGCGAAAGGTCTGTCATAAAGAGACAGATTTTTCTAAAAAGCCAAAGAATAGGAGGAAAACAACATGTTGTTTCCTTTTGGAATTTATTTATAATTCTTGTAGTGGTAATCAGAGAATTTCTTTTTAGTACTTGTGTAAACATAGCGTGACATCACGAATTCAATTGTGTTGTATTTTGATGTGAATTGTCCGTTCACGTTTTCGGAAAGTCTCATTCGACGTACTTTCCTTCAAATATTGAATTGATGAAGGAAGCAATACGAAGTCAAAATATTCTTGAAACTGCATATAATGTCAGAAAAATTTGTATGTATTTTGAGAACATTAGTGATCATTTCCAACAGCTTTAACAAAATATTTGATTCATGGATCACCGATCTGGCAGCGGAATGGTTAACGAATGAACAGTGATCGGCCATTAGTTCAATAGACGGTGGGTTTGATTCCCATCGAGAGTACGGATGCTTGTAATAATTCGGAATATAGACTTAATCCTAGGATTGGTAACACAGTGGATTTGGCTGTTTGGGCGATATTTGAGAGGGTGATAAAATTTGCTATCTCTAGTTGTTGAGTTGGCGAGATTAATTAGGTTATTGTTTTTTAACGATTTTGCATTTGCCATGTTACTTTTGAGAATTTTGCATTTATGACTTATATGCTTTTAGATTACCCTCTCCTTTGCTTATATTTTTGTCAATTCTTGGCGACAAGAGTCAACGCCTCCTTTCGCCGTAAATGACATTTTCGAAATTTACGCCAAATGTTTCACGTACACTAGGATTTTACCGGAATATATTTGAAATGGTAAGTCCTGGTTAAATTTATGAGTAAAAAATGACTGCCTGTGTGTTTAAATGCAAATAAACTAATCGTTTCGTGGGTCTAAAAAATGAATATCAAGCTTAGTTTGTGTATTCATTTCTAATACGTGTCTGCATGCCTATTTCCATCAACCAAAGCCTCTAAAGACAGCTATTTTCTTCACAATTTTAAACACGTCAAGCTACGAGGTCTATTCAGAGCTGGTTTCGCTCCTTGACACATTAGTTTATTTTTTTAAATGTTAATTCTAATTTTCACGATTTTGACAAAGGCCCTCATTTATTCACTTCTATATTACGAGAACAGATATTTACTTTACTGTTTTTCAGAGTGCGCTCAATTTTTCATTTTCCTTCAAAGAGACTGAACTAGTAAATCAAGTGGTTACAGTTCTGGTCTCCAGCTCAGCAATGTTATTGTTAATCCCCTTGGTGCAGGAAAGTCCAGCAGATTTCATCGCATGAGAGCGCTGGTCCATGGCTGCCGGCTGTATGTAGTTCACTTCAGCAAGAGACCACGAGGGCTGAAGATTGATTAAGTCCCAAGTAGCGTCTTCGTAATTTAGAAGCGGGTGACCCCTAGACTTAGTGTACCAAATCCAGAGATGTCATTTCACATGAAGGATATTTCGACCACGACATACTTAACGAGACACAGTCGCCATCAGCTTACACTTTGAGTCTTCGATTAGTTCCGATAGCGGGAACGAACACCCTAACCAGCAGCCAGGCCACCGCGGCTTTCAGACGTTCGCGGGGTTCATTCCCACCTTAAGAGTAGATATTTGCATTGGTTCGGAATTCAGCTTTAAACTTTTTCTAATAAGTCCTCTTATGCAAAACAGTTGAATAACAAACAAACCAATCAGGAGAAGAGAATCTTCTTTTCCTGCTTGATGTATTCATTGAAAGAGGATTTACTCACCGATTTACTGAAGGATATTGAATAAAAGGATGGCCTCGATGACTTGGTTAGTTTAGGAGTCGTTCTTATGATCGGAAAGTAATTAGTTCAAATCTCGACCCAAGCGATGATCCTTTATATTCACTCATGGAGCATAATAAATAAGTCGGATTCGCAATATGTCCTTCATGTGACCTTGGGGGTGGCAAGTCAAGTCAGAGGTTCTTCTACTTGGACTTTGCTTCTAAGTGACGCTTTCGGAATCATGATGATACGCCGTCTGGATGCCCTGCTATATGGAAAGAGCCATCCCTTCCGCCCCTTGTAGTGCTAAAAGATGAAATTCCTAATAGCCGGGTACTGGAAAACAACAACAGAGTGGGGAAAATGGCTCGTGCTTAAACCGTTTATGCTTATGGTTTTAAAATTTAATCTTTCATCAGCTGCATGCTTTTTCTCAGCGTCAAATAATTTAATCTGAATCTAATGAAACAGATCCATATTCTTTGAATGAGATGCGTTATTTCTTTCTTTTTTTGTGTGTGTGTTTTTCCTTCTTTGAAGTTGAGACACCCCCCTTTCCCCGCTGACGGTCCACAGATCCCTGAAACAGAAAGATATTTTTTATGTTATGTTGCAATCAACTGTTAGAAACAGCTCTCCTCCCTCCTTGAATAATGCTAATTTTAAGTGTTATCGATTGGCGGCGAAACGATTTGCAGAAAATGATGTGAGAATAGGGTCTACGGGTGATCAATGAGTTGTAAAATTCTATTTTTGATTTGTGTAGCCATTTCATGCTTATGTTCTAAAGTAACAAGATGTAAACAGGAATGAAAGCTGTCTTTATCATACATGAGTTTAGTATCGGCACAAGGTGTGGAAATTATCAATCAATCTGTGGTAATCCACTTTATTCTACATAAGTATCAAGATGGCACTTACAATTCATTTTTATAGAGCTTATTGTACTTTATAGAGTTATATAGTACTGTTTTTGTTATTGTAACCTTACTTTTCTGGCTATATTTCCCTATTAAACAGAACTGCCCTTCATTTTCCTGCACCGATCACTTGGAGGTCTTTTTCAACCTTGTCTAATGTGTAATCGGCCTCTCTTTTCAACATCCTCTGGTTTCAACAAAATCACTTTTTTGCTTTGTTCCCTGCTGTCATTGTAACAAAGCCAAATAATGCGATTAGCTTTTATCTGATTGCGTACAGGAATTCTTGCAAATATCGAAATTGTAAAAGGGGCGCCATCTGTTGTTTTCATTGACCAAACATTCGACATCAATTCGCCAAAAATTCTTATTATTTTCTTAAAAGCACCATTAGTTTGTCCTATTTTGGTTTAGTGAAAGACCAGCACTCGCTCACATTTGCTAACACTATTCATAAAAGGATTTTATTGTTATTAATTTTTATAATTAAACTGAGGAATCGACTTTTCAGTTGGTTTTTTAATCCAATGTAGCTTTTGTCTGCTATAGCCAAGTGGTTATTGATTTCAACACCGATTTTTGTAGTGATGATGCTTCCAAGATATTTGAACTCTTTCAAATGAATTAACATTAACTAGAAGTGGAAAAATATCGTAAGGTTTCTTATTTATTGTCATATATTTGGCTTTACCCATTTCTTTGTAAGCAATTTCAAGAGAACTGAAGACCTCCATAACAGTCCGTCATGGTCTTTCTTAGCAGTGATAAATATGTAATCATTTAGAAATAATGTGAGTTAAACTGCTGTTACGTTACTCCTTTAAGTTACCATAGGCCTGGAACACTTTTGCTTTTCAGATTGCCGAATGTATTTTAAATAAGGAAAAAAATAGAAGTGAGCTTGAGCGCTTCAACTCCATTCCATACCTGTAAACTTATCTCTCATATATTTTCGAAGACTTTCCTAGTGCTATGACATGCAAACTTTCATGTTAAGAATTACAGAATTTATCCGTTTTTGTGTGATTTCTATTGAAACAAACTGTTCCTCCTTAAAACGCAAGATAAGTATAAACTAAACTAAAGTAAAATATAACAAAACTGTAATAGATATTTTATTGTAAATGAAAAAAATATTCGAGTATATTAAGATTTATAAAGAATAGCTTTTAGGCGTTTGTATTTTTTCACTATCACTTCTTATAAATTCATAAAGAATTTCAAAATGAATTTATCAATAATCTGTGGCAGCCCAATGATGTGATTAAGTAAAAAAATTGTAAAATCTTGATAAGTTGATCAGTCACTAAATTGTAAGTAAGAAAAATATAAGTAAATATAATCTGAGATGAAAGATCAATGGGATTTCTAAAAGATTTAACTATTTAATCGTTATCATCGTTTAATTTCTCGAGAATGGCAGCAGCTCGATAGCTTCGCGCCGCTTCCAGTAAGATCGACAAAATGAAGCATCAACTGTAAGAGGGGGGTCACATTCTTCCTCTATTGGCTCTACGGGTTGGGGACGTCCTGAGTCCTCCCGCGGATGTGGTGTGGGTGTCAGTACGATGGTACCAACTCAGGTGTGACCTTATTACCCAATCGTGGTTCAAAATGATGAGGCATTGGTGATAGGCGAGTATTCCAGACTCGTTAACCTTAAGGCATAATCTGAGACTCTCCTGCACAGCTATGTTTGTATGCATCACAGAAGATGCTTCGAATTATTCCGCTAATCTTTAAAGACGGAAGAAATAATTTTTCCTTCAACTGTAAAACAACTGATTTTGGAACTGTTTATTATTTTCCTTCAGCTGTTTATTCAGAAGAGAATAAACAATGACTGCAAAGCAATCTGCATTTAAGCAGATTGCTTTGCAGTCATTGTTTATTCTCTCATTTGCTTCTGTTTTTATCTACCTCATTTGTATGTGTCCAATCAGAAATTATGGACAGCAGTGGGTTTCTTTGTGGAATTTCATGAATGATCGTTACACAAGTCTTCGTGTAGATGTTCTTGCCATTCTTCAGCTATAGTAGTTTATTCAATGAAGTCTGCAAATCCAATACATCGCACAGAAAGTGTATTACGCTTAGAATTTCGTAAGATGATTCAAAGTCATGATCTTTTCAAAATTTGTTTTAGACGGAAGAAATCTTCACCGAATTGTTTAAAAAATATTAAAATAATAAATTGTAATTCAACACACATAAGCTGTGCAGTGAATTATTCATGATTCCAAGATTTAGTATTCTCCAATGAAAACGTCGACCCAAACTCCTACACTCTAAAAAAAGCACTGTATTTTATAGCAAAATGTGCTGGCATTTTGGGCGCCAGTACAATATGCTGTAAATTTTACAGCATATTCGTAAAACTTTTACTGCACTTTTTACTGTAATTTTTACAGCACTTTTTACTGTTATTTTACAGCACTTTTTACTGTTATTTTACAGCACTTTTTACTGTAACTTTTACAGTACGTTTTATTGTTATTTTTACAGCACTTTTATTGTTATTTTTACAGCATATTTTACTGTGCATTTTGCTTCATATTCTACAAAACCTATTGCAATAGCTATTTACAGCTATCATCATGTTTTGTAAAGATTACCGTAGAGTATAAATCAATTTTGAATACACAATAGCTAATTTCCTAATTGTGGGCCAACTATTATTAAGCAATTTTTTAAACAATATACAAAGCACAAAAAGTATAACCAATGTTATATTGCAAAAGATGTCATTTTTCAGAACATTTTGTGATCAATAATTTAACTTTCAATACCTAACGAGATTGTTTAACTTTCTTACCTCACAATCGTAACTTTAACAAAGGGTTAAATTTTTTTATTATATATTTTTTTAAAAAAATTAAGAAATAACAGTTATGTTGAATAAGATACGAAGCTAAACATAAAATCAATTTTTGATTTATCTGTGATTCTACAGATTTAGGATAGAAAGAAACCTTACAAAGCATTCCACTTTACTAAAAATACCAAAGGGGGAATTAGTTAATGATATAGTATTTTAATTATACTTTAAGGACAATAAAAGTTTTGCTTTTTGATATTGTTTAAAGTCATTTATTTTTTCCATTATAATAAAAGCAGATAAAGATTCTGAGGGAAAAAAGCAATAGTTGACAGTACACAAATAATTGTAAAGAATTTTTTTATTTACATTTTAATAATTATAGCCATTTAAAAATTGATAAATTATTTAAAAGTGACAAAAACAAGTGCTTGGATTCCATTCTTGACATATTTTTTAGATTTTGTTCCCCGCAAGGGATTGATGTTGAACAAGCATCTGAAAAACAAAAAAATAAAATAAAATAAAAAATAGAAATCAGACACATGAATAACTAATTTGAAATTTCAAGAGCTGAATATTTTATAGGAAAAGTTTTTAATAGTTCAATAAAATATTTAGATCTTTTAATTATTTTACATAATTGATTGAATTTCCCTAAAATATATTTCTTTTAATAGTTAACAAGTAGTAGTAGCATTCATGCAATCACACTATCATTTTGATGATAAAAATTATTTCAAGGGATTTTAGCAATTTCATGATAAGAATTTTTGGTAATGAAGGTCACGCTTTTTATGAAGATGATAAAATCTTTACTTCAACTAAATCGTTCTAACTGATGTTTTCTATCTCAAAAAACTAATTTGTAATTGATTTAATTAAAAGAGAATATAGAATTTGTTTTATAAGGATTCATTTATGTTATCGAAAATTATATCCTCTGAGAAGCAAATCATAACATTTCCAATGGGAACTGTGAATTAAAATTTTTAGATAATTAACAGACAGGTTCAAATTACTAAATGGTAAGAACAATTATATTAATGTAATTAAACATACAGAAAATAATAATAATAAATAATATTCATAGACTACAATACGATGACAGTACAATAATTCTGATCAGTATTTACAGGAAGTATGCACAATTTTGTAATGGATCTTATTAAAATCCAATGAGCAGTGCGTACATTGACCCCTCTGACACAATTGTCAGGGCCGCGGAAAACTCCTACGTTTCTCCCAAGAAGCCACTTGCAGTTAGGTAGATTAGGCTCATTTACTACTACTAACATACCTGGGATGAGATTTATTTTTAAAAATTTCCATTTATTGCGATTTTGAAAAATACTCAGATATTTCAAGATCCATCGCTTCCAAATAATCTGAGACAGTTTATCAACTCGTTTTCATCTTGATAAACAATTGATGGAAACATCGCCTATATTTGGCTCAACAATTGTAGCTATGGGTCGCCTAATTAAAAAATGACGTGGCGTTAGGGTCTGTAGGTCAATGATATCTGACGACATCGGAATCAAAGGTCTCGAATTTAGGATTTCCTCGATTTCCGTAATTATGCTTCGTAATTGATAAAAAAATTCATTGTAATTGAAATTGGCATTTCTTACACCCCAAAATAAATAATGCTTACAAGGACTTAACTCCCGCCTCCCAGAGTCCTCCAAAATTTGGTGCTCCAGGCGGAATAAAGGACCATTTAATTTGTTCAGAGGTTAGGAACTTACTTATTACCTCTTTCGGGTGGTTTATTAATCTATGCAATTGTTTAAATTCTGACTGGGCACCCACAAAAGTTTTTCCATTGTCGGAGAACGAGGTAATATAATTTGCCACGTCGGATAAAAAATCTTTTCATCGCTGCAATAAATGCATACAACGTTAAGTCACAAACTATCTCAATGTGAATAGCCTTAGTTGTCATGCAGACTAAAATAGCAACATAAACCTTATAAAGTGTACCTTTTCTTTGCTTTCTATAACTAATGAGGAATGGTTCTGCAAAATCTACTCCAGTATTTGTAAATGAAAAACTTACACTAACTCTTTCCTGAGGAGGATTTCCTATTAATTGCTTGTACCATTGGCTAGTTTTTTGTACAAATTACACAACTATGTAAAATTTTCCTTGCTAGGATTCTGCCATTTATAGGCCCAAATTTTTGTCTTGTGTAATACAAGAGAGTTTGTGGTCCAATATGAAAATGTTTTTTGTGCAAATGTTCCATTAATAATGTAAGTTAGCTTAATTTTTGCAGGAAGAATAAATTGGTGTTTTATCTGGTAATCTATATCGGAATTTTGAAGACGCCCTCCAGCCCTGATGAAACCATTTGTATGACAGAAAGAATTTAAGGAATTTAAAGAACTTTTACCAGGAGGGGATTTACTACCCTTTATATAAGGCCTTATATTCCTCCCTAAATTCTTCCAATTGAACCCATGAAATAAATTCATTATTGCGAAAAATGAAATTCTTTGCTGGAGATCGGTCCATGACGCTTGTCATCCCTTGTTCTAATATTATGAAGAAATCTGAAACGAAAACTTAAAATTCTAATTAGTTGAACATAGTTATTGGTAACCTTAAGAATAAGACATAAAACTGAATTTTCGATTGGGACAGTTGAACCAATATTCTCGGATTGTTTCAGTTCCCACGAGTACTCATTATTGTCCACTACAGATTCTGGAATACTAGTCTCTTGTAATTGAGTGGATCCCTTAAGAAATGGCTGGTCCAATCCACCACAGGTCTTTACTTATGATGTCATCTGGAGCTAAGCCTCTAGGATATCAGATCCGCTGGGTTCTCCCTTGAGGACACGTGTCGCCACTGATAGTTCGCAGTAAGTTCTTGTATGGCTGCTACTCAATTGCTAATAAATGTTTTGAGTTCATGAGCCATTTTTTTATCCAAGCCAAAACGATAGAGTCGGACCACAAAATTGTAACAGTCCTTGATGGCTAAGGCTTTATTAATCTTCTGTGTGAGTTCAGCCAGCAGCAAAGCTGCACAAAGTTCCAATCTAGGAACAGTGATCTGTGTTACTAGAGCAATTCTGGATTTACTGCACAGAAGGTGAACCGAAATAGTTGCATCTGGTAACTTGAACTGCGCATAAACAACTGCACCATAAGCA
>JAJQOW010000051.1:25000-189693 GCA_037975125.1 Latrodectus hesperus | reverse complement strand
TTCTGGCAGCCGAATGGTTAATGCTCTTGCCTTCGGTTTAACAGTTCGTGGGTTCGAATCTCACCTTGGGTTTGGATGTTTGTAGTGGTTCGGAATCCCCTTTAAACTGTAGGTCCCGGTCTAATTAGCCCTCGTGTGCAAAAAATGACCGTTGAGCGACAAACAAATCAAACAAATTCTTGACCAGACGTTCAATATCCATCTTGTACTTGATTACTTGTAATGGATTAGAATCAACTTTAAACTGTAGATTCTTATATGCAAATGCATTTGACTGTAGGACAACTGATCAGACCTTTGAACCATGTACTTTGGTTATATCTTATACCGATTTAAACCGCTGTTCATTACGAAGAGGATTCACAACACTGCAAATCCAATTGGAATAGAAGTCAGTTGAAATCTATCCAAATTAGCTAGATTATAATAAGGGTACCCAAAAAATAAATTATTTGGGGTTTACAAGAAATAGAAACCCATAAATCCTTAAATCAAAATTACTCTTGATAAAAGCAAATTTAAGACGTTTAATTTTTGGATTATGAATGAAAAAACGGAAAAAGAATATTTAAAAAATCTATCTATATTTAAATCTATATTATTAAATCTATATTGAAATCTATATTTAAAAGTTAAAAACATTGTTGAAATACTGTTACCCTGCGTTAGAAGGGATATCAGCAATAAAAATATAAATATTAGTCTTTATTTTGATCTTCATTTAAAAAATTTCAAATTTCTATATTATTTTAATTTTGTCTTATCTATTAGATTTAATTTTTTATTTATAATTAATTATTCATTTATCTCTTATATTTAATGGCATATATATGATAATTATGTAAATATTTATAATTAATCTTATTTTTATGTATAGAATTATGTATCTCATATATATATATATATATATATATATATATATATATATATATATATAAAATATATATAAATATATATATATATATATATATATATATATATAAAATATATATAAATATATATATATATATATATATATATATATATATATATATATATATATATATATATATATATATATATATATATAGCTAATTGAAAAGACATAAATAAAAAATGTATTTGAGATGCTATATAATATATAGTATCGGAAATGCGTGCGCGCATTGTGAGATATTATATAACATATATCTGAAATACTTCAATACTTTAATATATCCTACTATATGCAAAAAATTCCAAAAATACAATTTTTTTACTGATAGTAGTTTTTTTCCAGTAAATTTGCGAATAAATTTTAAATTTTATGAGATCACTTTTAACTTTTTGTGTACTTACTATTGTATTTACTAGAAATAAGTTTTAAAATGCCATAAATAATCCATTCTAACTAAGTGAAATTAAAATTTAAATCTCATTTGAATTGATCAGATTTTGTTAAATTTCTTTTTAAATATATCATCGCGCGTGCGCGTATAATCAATCGTTCTTTTTGTGTTCTTATGTTATTGATTTATTTAAAAAGAACGTAGCACACACAATCGTTCTTTTTAAATATATCAATCACATACGTTTGAATTAGTTTTTGACGATTCTGACCATAAGATAATACTTTTGAATGCAGACAGATTTTTAGCTATGAATAAAAATATGGATGTATTGGGGATATTCTTTTATTAGCAAATTTTTTAAAGAAAAGACAAAAGAACAAATTCAACTTTGTGTTTTGTTAAACGCATACGGAGCATTTATTCCCAACCCTGCATTCAATAATATCATTATAATTGCTGGACGGATACCAAACTTATCTATTTTATTCTAAAAAGTTTTTTTCTCCAACGGCGGGCACTTGGATGACGAACCCTATGCCACAACAAGGCCAGAAACTGTTACTCATTTGTCGTTACCCACCTGTGAACCAAGTCACGGAGGAGAGTAGCGTTCTCTTCGCCATACCACCACAAAACCCGCTTATAGGGTGGGCCACATTCATACAACATCACAGAAGAAAGGACTGAGAAACACAGAGAGAATAGAGAAGAAAGTAACATCTATGTCCGAATCGGGATTCGAACCCGGGACCCACAGCTCAGGAGCGCTAACCACTCAGTCATCGGTCGGATTCTAAAAAGTATATACTTGAAATTTCACTGTTTTCTCCAATCACTTTCATTGTAATTTAGCAAATCCGGTCTATTGCACTTCCTAATTTCTCAGCTTTTTAAATACTTGTGTGCGCAGCATGTCCATTTTTGGATTTTGGGCCACTTTCTGTAACTCTGCAAGGCCTGTGGTATAGTCGCTAATGTCAGTAATGATATTTAAAATATATAATATTTGAGAAGTTGATCTCTTCCCCCGGTGTAATTCCCCTGGAGAATACACTACATCATTATGCACAATGTGTGTCTAATGTATAAGTTCCCAAAGTGGTCCAGGTGGATCCCCAGGGTCCATAAAAGACCACACGGGGGTCCATGTAGACGTGAAAAGAAAACAGGGGTTCACAAGTTGTAAGTGGGGGTCCACGAAAATTTTTTCTCGTTTTCATAATAAAGAACAAAAATTTTGGCTTGGATTTACCTATCAGCGTACGCAGGTAGGTAGGTACTCAAAAATATTCGATACTTAGTTCAAACACAGAATTGAATCGAACAATAGATAATAGTACAAGAGTGTACAGCACATGTCAAGACTTGAAAAGTGCCGCCCGTGCGCCCGCTCGTCCGGGAAGCTTGTTTAGACCTGTAAAGGGATGAAAGCTGTACTTGCAATCTACATTAGTATAAATACGAATGCCAATAACAAAAATGTTACTCATTTGTTTCCGAGATTTTGAACATAAAAGTGTGACTGTGAGTGAATCGATGTCAGTGTTTGCAGTGCCGGAAAATATAAGTATCAGCCTATTTGTTATTTATATTTTTATTGTATATGGTAATTTTTATCAATAATATTATAATTTTTTTACTACTTGAGTGTAGTAGGTACTTATGTAATAAAAATTATAAATACTAGAGATTATTCTAAACTTCTATCAAAAAGAACAAAAAGCCAGGGAAGATTAAACTTTAGGTACCCAAATACTTTTTTGTTTAAGTAGCTTTTGTTAGTACCTAGGTACATTTTGTTAGCAGCAGGGGCTCTACCGAAAATAATAAAACTTTGAAAGTGGTCCACGAGAAAAAAAAGTTTGGGAACCCATGGTCTAATGTAACCATCAATCTGAAGTAAAACGATATTCAGAAAATAGAATGTTGTTGTTGTCTTGTGCCAGCCAGGCTGACAATATGGGGTGCGCTGCTCCATTATTCCAACTGAACCATATTTTGGTGTGAAGTCCGATTTCCTCAGTACACACATGCCATAGGGACCCGTTTATAGGGTAGCAACCCTTCACATAAAGAAAGGACAAAGACATGATAGACAGAGAGAGGAAATACATCCATACCCGAACTGGGAAACGAATCCAGGACCTCCCTATCCGCTGTCTGGCACTCTGACCACTACACAGGGTAGGCGGCAGAAAATAGAATCTATGTACGATTATAACAGAATACATCCAGTTCTCTGCGTTCCGTATGAATTATTTTAAAACTGGCTTAATGAAATCACGGTTTATAAATGGTTTACTGCATACTTACTTTATTTTTGTCAGCAGAAAACTTGTATTTAGAGTTTGGTGTTTTCTTTTAATTACGAAATTAAAAAGACAAACAATAAATGAATGAAAAGGAAACTGAAGAACAGACATTAGATCATATTATATACTATACACCGATAAAGAAGTGGAATTTCTTCTGTAAATATTGGACGTAAAATCTTCTCCTGATAGTATGATGAATTGATTTTAACACTTTTTATTCTACTCTTTTTATTTTTAATTTCCCATTGTAGGAGAAACCTGCGACTATCATAAACCCCTTTACATCTTTATTCTTTACATCTTTCTTTACATCGACGGAACCAGGTTTGTACATTTTTTTCTCCTCGTTTTCTATAGTAAATAGACCTTTTTTTGTTGCACTCATTTAGGTAAACCCATGCTTCATCAAGGGTCACAATGTATTTCCATTTATCCCCTGATAAATGGTTTTCATACAGGATTCTACAAAATGTTTTGCGTTGAGCCACATGCCTGGTGAACATTATGTTTTTTAGATTTTTATATAAGTTGTAAATCTTGATTTATTGTTGCTACAGATGTATCTAAAGACATTGCAATTGATTTCTGTGTTGGCGGATTTTCTCTTGTTACCAGGGATTTCACTTTAGAAACATTTGAAACAGTACGTACTTTTTTCGGATATTCGTTTGGAGTCTTCTTTTCATGTAGAAATAATGATTGACGGTTTTTACCTGTCCAATTCATAATGTTGCTTATTTTGCACTTAGAAATTTTAATACCATGCATTTCACAACGTTTTTGAATTCTTGAATAATAGTATTTCTCTTCGGAAAGCGCAAAAACATATCCTTCAACCTACAGCTTGTTTACATGCAACATTTTGAAAGAAGAATAAATTTAAAAGTAGCAGACGATATTTCTCATTTCAAATAATAAACTGTTGCCAAACATTTTTGTTCTAAAACATTTTCTTTTTTAAAATTCTCAATCGAAATCGTTCTAAAAATGTGTTAATACCCTCTGTAATTGTATTAAATCGAAATATTAACCTAAAATTAAATTCCTGCATTGCAGATCATAAATTCCTTTTTCATATTTATAAAATTATTATAAATTCTAAACAGAAAGTTGAACAAAACTTTAATAAAGATAAAAATTGAAAAAGTAAAATTTAAATATTTTTACTTTTAAATAGTTTTATATTTCCGAAAATAAATTTTATAAAATTTAATTTTTTTAAAAATATTTTACAAATATTATTTAAATGTTTCTAAAAATTTTCTTTTATTAAAATTTTGACGTTTTCTTTCGTAAATTTGCTGAAACTATTTGCATTCACACTTTCAATTCAACAACTCGTTGCTTTAAGTTCGGGATCCACTTTAAGCTGTAGGGTTCTGCAAATTAGCCATCCTGTGCAAAATATGATTTTAGAATGATAATTAAAGCAAATGAATCAAATCCCGATGATTTTTTATCGTATGGAAAGGTTTTCGCGTACTATTCATTTTTTGTATCTTTTTCATTAATACAAAATAAAAGAATGGATAAAATACGGTAACATTTTGTTCAAATAAATTAAGGAAAATTTTTGGAATATTTGTGAGAAATGAATTAGTTCAGTTTTTGATTTATTCATTATGTGAAACACAGAAATTTTCTTGTGCATTTAAATTAGTTTAAAAGATCAGAACAGTTAATATAAATGAAGAATTAAAAAATAAAAAACAATAATTTTTTCTCCTAAGTTTTGCATAGACACTTGATTACAATAAATATGTAAGAAATATGCTTCACAACACAGATGAAGTTTAGGTTTCTGTGTTTCCTTATCTAGTTAAGTTACGTTAAGTTGATGTTATCTCGTTAGGGTTATACAAGCGATAGGCGATTTTGTTTAGAAATTATGGAAATTGTAGATTTAAAACAAGTAAGAAATATTTTATTTTCCCATTATTAGCATACATGTAAATTATTTTAAAATTTATTATCTGGAAAGATTTTCATCTTACTTGTTTGCCATAACTCTTTTTTGAATTTATTCTGGATTCTTTCCATGCCTCACTAGGAAGTAAAAATGTTTAGATTGTAATAGATTCAGAACTTTAAGATTTGTAATTATTTTGTAAAAATTAAAATACGTAAAATGCATATTATTGCCTTTTTACTATTGAATAAAAATTATTAATTTAGTAAAACATCAATCAACAGACTTTTATGCTCCTTATCTCCTCGAAGATTGTTTAATCACTTGATAATGATCAAATCTGTTTTTCTAATCACTTAAAATATATTATCATATATAGCAAATTTTTATGCTCCTTATCTCCTAAAAGATTGTTTAATCACTTGATAATGATCAAATCTGTTTTTTTAATCACTTAAAATATATTATCATATATAACAAATTTTTATGATCCTTATCTCTTCGAAGATTGTTTAATAACTTGGTAATGATCAAAATTGTTTTTTTTAATCACTTAAAATACATTATCATAACAAATTTTTATGCTTCGTATCTCCTCGAAGATTGCTTAATCACTTGGTAATGATCAAAATTGTTTTTTAATCACTTAAAATATATTATCATAACAAATTTTTATGCTCCTTATCTCCTCGAAGATTATTTAATCACTTGGTAATGATCAAAATTGTTTTTTTAATCACTTAAAATATATTATCATAACAAATTTTTATGCTCCTTATCTCCTCGAAGATTGTTTAATCACTTGGTAATGAACAAAATTGTTTTTTTTAATCACTTAAAATACATTATCATAACAAATTTTTATGCTTCGTATCTCCTCAAAATTTGCTTAATCACTTGGTAATGATCAAAATTGTTTTTTAATCACTTAAAATATATTATCATAACAAATTTTTATGCTCCTTATCTCCTCGAAGATTATTTAATCATTTGGTAATGATTAAAATTGTTTTTTTATCACTTAAAATATATTATCATAACAAATTTTTATGCTCTTTATCTCCTCGAAGATTGTTTAATCACTTGGTAATAATCAAAATTGTTTTTTAATCACTTAAAATATATTATCATTGGTCACAAGGTTAATGTAAATATTTAACATAATTATTTTAATAATTTTTCATAGAATTGTTGTTGTTATTAATGACACTGGGAGAAACCAAGCTCGAAAGCCTTGGCTATGCGAATTTAAGTCAATTGGGAGCGTCTTTCGTTTTAATCAGGGCACCATGAAGGTGAAAGTATGACTTTGCTCTACACACATGCCATAGGGACCCGTTTATAGGGTAGGCAACCATTCATACAAGGAAAGGACAAAGACAGGATAGATAGACAGAGAAAGTACATCCATGCCCGAATCGGGATTCGAACCCAAGACCTCCTTATCCGTAGTCAGGTACTCTGACCACTAGACAAGTTGGGCGCCTCATAGAACTAAATACAATATTATTTTTTTTAAAAAAATATGTACTTTTTTCTAAAAACTTATAAATTGAATGAAGTTTAAAATTGTTCTTCCTACAAAAATGAAGCAATTTTAAATTACAGTTCTGACGTTGACACCTGAATTGCATTTTACATTGCGCTTTGTTTCCCAAGTTCAAATTGTACTGAATTCTTGCATTTAATGAAATTTTAATAAAGTATCAGGGTTTGAGTTATTTGGAAAATATTATTCGTTTTTTTCTAATGGCGGATAAGGTTGTTGCTGTTGGACCAGCATGCTTCCCTGTACCTAGCCCTGAGCTGGGCTCTTCTAATAAGATAGAAGCAGTCGTGTGGAGTCTTTGACATTTCGAAGCAGGGACTAAGCAGAGGGTTCTTAATACTTGGCCTGCCAACTATAGAGGTATCATTTCACTTGGAAGATATTGCGACTACGCCCTGTTTTAACGTGTCCCAGTCGCCATAAGCGAACACAACGGATCTTCAGTAGGTTGGGATTTGAACTCAATACTTTCCGACAGTGAGAACGACGACCTAGCCACCGCGGCGCTTCGAGCACTGGGTGACTAACCCTTCGTCACAACATGATCAAAAAATGGTAGTCATTTATCGATTCGCGATGGGCACCTGCGAACCAAGTGAGGCGAGGAGCATTACCTACGTAACTCTACGACAAATTCGTTTATAGGGTGGGCCACATTCATTCCTCACCACCGCAGAAAATACAAGGAAGCAAACAAACACTTACACTGAGAGAGAAGCCCGAACCGTAAGTTGAACCCGGGACCAATAGCATTGGAGTCGGGAACGATAATCTCTCAAGCATCGAAGCGCAACTGCTATTCTTTACTCCTTTCAATATACTTATTCTTTAAATTTTATTCATTATTTAATTTCGTTAAAATTTTAAATATATTTGTTTACTCAGTGCTCTTATATTTTATTATTCATGGATATAGAGTTTATAAATTTTGTTTCGCAATCAAAAAATGTTGTTGTTGTTGTTGTCGTGTGCCAGCTAGGCTGGCAATAAGGGCTACGCCGCTCCACTTTTCCAACTGAACCATATCTTGGTGTGGAGTCCGACTTCTTCAGTACACACATGATATAGGGACCCGTTTATAGGGCAGGCAACCATTTACAACACATTCATACACAGAAAGGACAAAGACAGGATAGATAGAGAGAGATAGTACATCCATGCCTGAACTGAGATTCGAACCCAGGACCTCCCTATCCGTAGTCAGGGACTCTGAACACTAAACAGGGCGGGCGGCAATCAAAGAATACTTAATATTAAATGTGGTTGTTAACTTAAATTATTTTCATTTGTGTCAATTCTTTTTCTATTAAAATATTCGGCTCTATTGAAATACATAATTACTTGCATATTGCAAAAATGAATAATTAATGAAAAATTGCTATAATGATAAACTAAAATGTTTGAAAACATTTTAAATATCTTAAATATTTTAACTAAGAAAATGTTATTTTGGAGCATATTGAAAGGAAAAAATGGTATCTTTGAAGGAATTATTGTTCATTTAAATTTTAGTAGAGAAAATGTTTGTGAATCTTGTTAAAAATATAGCCATTGCTAAATGTAAATAAAAAATATTTAAAATACCTTCTTTTTATTTCGAAAAATAAATTATATGAATGATAAAATTCATCAATCATTTAAATATTTAACTTAATATGATAAATAATTAAACATAATTCCCAAATGAAATAAAAAATAAATTTACATTTGTAGTTAGAAGGTTGTTACAGGAAACTATATATTAAGCACAAATTCTTGACCAAAGCAATCCACGAGGAACATTTGTGTGAATTAAGACAAGTAAAATCAAAATCGTAATCTAAAAGAAAATTTGGAACGAATTAATTTCGGCAAGAATGAAATCGCATAAGAAAATAGATAATAAAAAATTTTTTGCATTTGAATTACTTTTAACAATTGATATTGTCATTACGAATGCAATTTAATAATCATTTTATAAGCATTGCTATTTATTAAAATTGCAAAAATCGAGAAAAGAAAATTTGTATGTGGTCCTTAATCGTTCGAGATTTCGGTACCAATCTAATTCAGCTATCCATAAAAATTATTTACATAAAAAAAGCATCCTAGCCTAAAGCTATTGTTTCAGAATCTTCAAGATTCGATAAATTTTTCTATATCAGAAAATATTTTTATTTTATTCTAAATATAAAATAAGAAATATCAAATGTGTTTTAAGGGATAAAAAAAATTAAGATTAAGAAAAAATTTTGAATTCTCTCATAAGTCAAGAAGTAAATTTCACACCAGTTAGAAATTCTGATTTAAAATGTATAATTTCTTCTATGAGAATGTTTTGAAATAGAAATCCGTATTTAAAAACATAAGGGATGGAACAATTATTTGAAAATTATTTATTTCTAAAAATGTTCCAATTTAATGGTGGATAATTACATGAATTCTATTCAAGGAAGTTTTTTCTTCCAACGGCGGGCACTTGAGGGTTGTACCCTATGCCAAAACAAGGCCAGAAACTGCTACTCATTTGTCGTTACCCAGCGGGCACCCGTGAACCAAGTCACGGAGGCGAGTAGCGTTAACCGCGTCATACCACCATATACCCGTTTATAGGGCGGGCCACATTCATACATCATCACAGAAGAAAGGACAGAAAAACACAAAGAGAACAGAGAAAGAAGGTAACATCCATGCCCGAACCGGGATTCGAACCCAGGACCCACAGCTCAGGAGTCAGGAGCGCTAACCACTCAGCCATCGGTCATCCTATTCAAAGAAGTAAAAAGGAATAAAATCTTAATTTTTTAATAATTTAAAATTAATAATTTCAAAATTATTAACATATGTTGTTGTTGTCGTGTGACAAGTGCAAAAAGAAAAGTCATAAGGGACCAAAGGCATGGAGCATTGTCCTGGCCATATCTTCAGCTTTTTCGGTATAGAGGGTGTCATGGCAGCAGTTGGGGTCGATGCTGAAGAGGGTCGCGACAACAGAGATGCAGTTGAAGAGATGCCTCGGATCCAGTGGAACTCCTGTGCAGTGCCTGCATTCTTTGTACGTTCTAGATCCATCGGGCATGATTTTCATACCCCTCATGTGCCCGGTCTGCATTCTGCTGATGGTAGAGGTGATGCCATGGTCAGGATTAAGCTCCTGTAGGCACCATTTTTTCCGTAGTCCCCCGCAGAGCTGATGACTTGCGACGACGTTTCCATCGTAGCAAGTGGTAGTCGGGGGAGGGGGATTGATATTCCTGGCTTCCTTGGAGAGGGAGTCCACATGTTCATTTCCCTCGATGTTCTTCTTCTTCTTCTTAGAGTTGGGTATGTATGTCATGGGGCACCTCTGCTTTGATCAGCATTTTGTACCATTAACTCCAAACCCAATGTTTCCTAGTTCCAGTTGCTCGGGTCACCCTCTTTAATAAAGTCCGATAACCCTTTAATGGAGTCTAGGTGTAACTCTCTAGCATGGATGATGCCTAAAGAAGTTAATCTAGGGAGGGCAAGAGCCTCGCATGCGTAAATGATATGCTCTGCCGTTTCCTCTTGCGTATGACATTTCCCGCAGATAGGGTCTTGCTGAAACAGTCCCATCTGGCCAGAAAGTCAGTCTTGCTAGCGATAGCTTCCTGACTTTCACCAGAAGGAGATGGTTTGGAGGTCATTTCTACCTCAAGTGAAGGATACATTGCTGCCCCTTTACTAGATTTAGTCCACCTGTTGGCGAGGGAGTCCATCTGTTTATTTCCCTCGATGTTAACATGCGCAGGGAACCAATGGATGGTGCAGATTTTCTCCCTTGCAAAAAGGTGAAATTAAAATTCAAGAAAGAACATATTCATTTTGTAGGAAAGAAGGCATCAATTTATGTTTTCAATGGAAAACTTATAAAATAATTAAATCACGATGAACTTCTCGTGTTGAGAAAATTGTTAAACAATATGTATAAAATTTCCTCTGGCACTTCGTTAAATAGAACAGTAGTGAATATTATCTTAAACGGTCGAATTAGACATGAAGCAGATATTAATTGTAGAGTGACCAACTAACCAGCACTCTCGTGCGCACTTAAACATGGAAACTTGTCGTTTTCCGATTTTATCTCATGGAGATTGATGTTGCAATTATATTTCATAAGCAATAAAAATAAAACACAATAAATTTCGATTTCAGAGCCACGGGAAATATATTGTCTGGTATATTGTCCATGCCTGAATATGAAATTTGAAGTAACTTGAATCAATGATTAACATGTCAATATTCAAACCAAGCTGTTAAGCTTTCTTTTAAATAATAATATTTTTTCCAACGGCGGGCACTGTGCTACAACAAGGCCAGAAACTGCTACTCATTTGTCGTCACCCAGTGGGTACCTGTGAACCAAGTCACGGAGGCGAGTTGCATTGCACGCGCCATACCACCACAAACCCGTTTATAAGGTGGGCCACATTCATACATCATCACAGAAGAAAAGACATAGACATACGCAATGGAACACCAGGTCTGTACCTTAGGTTATCAGGTATAGCTCCATGACGTAATACATCTGATGTGACAGAATTGTCACGAAATTTGATAGCAAAATTGAATTTCAATAGGTCTCTAATATTTGAAATTAATAATTTGACAGAAATATAGCATCAACAAAAAAACATTTACAAAATTTTCACTATGGGAGATGACGTGAGTTAAATATTGCAATAAAATTGTGAAAATAGATTATCCTAACACTCCAAGTAACCTTGGTAAAAAATACAAATTAATTATCTTGATGATGGTCATAGCAGACGATATAAGTAGTTTATAACACAAATATGAAAGCAATATAATTAAGTTTAAGTAGAAGAGTATAAAAAAGAGCAAATAATTGGGACAGATTTTCAATAAGTACTTGTGAAACACAGAGAAAACAGTGAAACAAAGTAACATCCATGCCCGAACTGGGATTCGAACCCGGGACCCACAGTCAGGAATGCTAACCACTCAGCCATCGGTAGGGCAAATAATAATAATATAGTGATTCATTTCTATGCACGATTCCCTACTTATAGATTATACCGAAACATTATCTCTAGGCGTAATTTTGATAAAGGAATTTTATGATTTTTTTAATATTGTTTGTTAATATTTTAGATCTAAGATATAAATCTACATATACCATAATCTTTAGGGATGATTAACTACAAATAGGCTGAGTTTTTGATGATCTTATGTGCCGGTATGCATGTGTCCCCATAAGTGTAACCAATTATATTTCATAAATTAGATCAGTATGAATTTTAATGAGGAATTTTTGGAAGACATGGTCACTGTATTTTAACGTTAAGTTCTTTGAAGATAAGTGACAAAAAAGGATAATCTTAAGAATTATAAGATATTCTATCTTTTGGAGATGTTTGATATTTTATAGAAACACTGAAAATACTTACTCAAAGACTGAATATCTTGGTCGCTAACATTAGGTAATCCGTATAGATTATTAAATCTATGGATGTCTTATCTACCATTTACAAAGAGAGCTGACCTAAAATTCATTTTAAGTTTTTGATAGTTGATGGTCTCTTTGTTGTTGTGCGTTTATAGCGTCATATTGTGAAATATATTTTAGATAGATATAATGTTTTTGATTATTTTTTGCTTTATATGAAATGATTATAAAGGGGCTATATTTAATAGTAATCATCATATGTATTGCCGCCCAACTTGTCTAGTGGTCAGAAAGCCTGACTACGGATAGGGAGGTCCTGGGTTCGAATCCCGGTTCGGGCATGGATGTACTTTCTCTCTATCTATCCTGTCTTTGTTCTTTCCTTGTATGAATGAGGTGTGAATGGTTGCCTACCCTATAAACGGGTCCCTATGGCATGTGTGTAGAGCAAAGTCGTACTTTCACCTTCATGGTGCTCTGATTAAAACGAAAGACGCTCCCAATTGACTTAAATTCGCATAGCAAAGGCATTGCGAGCTTGGCTTGTCCAAGTGTCATTAATAACAACAACAGTTCTATGAAAAATTATTAAAATAATTATGTAAAATATTTACATTAACCTTGTGACCAATGATAATATATTTTAAGTGATTAAAAAAAGAATTTTGATCATTACCAAGAGATTAAGCAATCTTGGAGGAGATAAAGAGCATAAAAACTTGTTATGATAATATATTTTAAGTGATTAAAAAAACAATTTTGATCATTACCAAGTGATAAAACAAGCTTCAAGGAGATAATCTATCCTCTCTATCTATCCTGTCTTTGTCCTTTCCTTGTATGAATGAGGTGTGAATGGTTGCCTATCCTATAAACGGGTCCCTATGGCATGTGTGTACTGAGGAAGTCGGACTCCACACCAAAATATGGTTCAGTTGGAAAAGTGGAGCAGCACAACCCATGTTGCCAGCCTAGCTGGCACACGACAATGAATGAATGAATGAAATGTAATAATCAAGTAATTATTCTGTTATTGATGCTAATTCATATTTGTAATGTAATGAATTTTCTTGCAGGGGCGGCGTCTGGATTCCTCAGCCACTGGACTAGTATACGCACCCTTGCGGTGATTGGGGCGTTCCTGGCGTCTGCATCAGTCAGTATTTGCAGCTTGGCCTCACAGATGCCTCACATTGTCTTTCTTTACGGGGCGATGCAAGGTATGCGATCATTTAGGACTCCGCTTTTACAAAGCAAGGAAATTTATCCACTGATGTTTTAATACTGCTAAAGCCTAATTTTGCTTGCAAAATTAACCGCGGATAAAACTTAATTTCTCTCTTCTAGTTTGTATAATTTTAAGAGGCCCGTGGAATAAAGCACAAAGAGGTTTATAATTTTTAAATTCCTATTCTAATATTTCTGGAACTAATATGCAATTATACAGTTGAAAATTATTTTGAATTTCGTAGAAACCAAATCTAGAAGAGTAATCAATGGACTACCTGGAACCAGGGGGTACGCGTACCTTCCTGGGGCTTGAGCAGCCACCAGGCGCGTCGGCAGGTGGTGGATCGCCGAATGTCCTGTAAGAATGACAGGATAGCCTTGAATATTGAATCAGAGGCCTCGAACCAGCTCCCGTAAACCCTGGTGTTATGCGACCCGTGCCTAGGGTTATTTGGCACCGTGGTAATGGTGTCTTAACTAAGCCTCTAGTTGCCTGGCGAACTTCTAGAGTAATTTGCCTTGCCCAGTAACTCAGGCAATTCTGGGTGGACTGTCATATTACTTGAGCTTATTAATTGTTATCTTGTGGCTGAAAAGACACAAGAAATAACAAACCTTTCTGCATTTGCAGGTGAAGCCTCTGAAGTAGACCTTGCTGAAAGACAAGGGAACATAGAGGCATTCTAGTAAAGGGGCAGTAATGAATCCTTCACTTGAGGTAAAAATGACCTTCAAACCATCTTTTTCTGGTGAAAGTCAGGAAGTTATCGCTAGCAAGACTGACTTTCTGACCAGATGGGACTGTTTCAGCAAGACCCTATCTGCTGGAAATGTGATACGCAAAAGGAAACGGGAGAGCATATCATTTATGAATGCGAGACTCTTGCCCTCCCCGGATTAACTTCTTTAGGAATCATCCATACTAGAGAGTTACACCTAGAGTCCATTAAAGGGTTATCGGACTTTATTAATAGAGTGGGTGACCCGAGCAACTGGGACTAGGAAACATTGGGTTTGGAGTTAATGGTACAAAATGCTGATAAAAGCAGAGGTGCCCAATGACTTACAAACCCAACTCGAAGAAGAAGAAGAAGAATCAATGAACTAGTTTATCATGGTTTAATCATAGGATGAAAGTTTTGAGTCCTTGGTAATATAGTAGTTAGTATTCCCGTCTGTCACGCTGAAGAATGGGGTTCGATTTTCGCCGGGGTGGAATTACGGTTTTCGTTGAGCAGTTAACTTGGGTTAAATGGTCTGGAGCAAATTTTCACCCCCTTTAGATCAATGTCAAAATTGAGACAGTTGATCCTTTGGTGGTGCCATCTATCGGAGGAGTTAAGAGCCAAGTCGTACCTTCACCTTCATGGTACTCTGGTTAAGCGAAAGACACAGCCTACTGACTTAATTTTGCATAGGCAACGGCATAGCGAGCTTGGCTTGTCCAAGAGTCATAAATAACAACAACTAGTTTTTCTAAGTAGAAGATCTCGTCATTGTTGAAATGGTGATAAAACTGCATCCTTTGTGCAAGCACATACAACAAGAAGGGTATTTTGGAGTTTTCCATGTTTTCTCCCTTGCAACCCAATATCCGAAATATTATGGATAACAGCTCTAGCAAAATTTTAAGTAATGTCTTATAGCAGTATTCTATATGTAAACATTTCGCTACGCAGATTCAATGATATTTTGTACTATTTTTTTTATTGATACCAATGTATCTTGTAACGGATTTGCTTTAAATTGTAAATATATCAATTTAAATAACATCTTAACATGTATATGGTGGCCAATGATTGCTTTTAACAAAACTAAACTCTTATTTGCATTTATATAAAAATATTCGTATAATATTTTGGCAATATAGAAATTAAAACACAAGAATTATTAGTGTAGTTATTTTTCTTTTAGAATTTTTGAATGACATTTCTATGTTTATCTGACGTAAATGTTTTTGTTCATTAAAAATGTCATAAATTCAAGAAGCTAATTGGTCCATTTTACTCAAACAGAATTAATTTGTTTTCGGTTATGCATGGTAATGTAGGAAAATAGCTATATTAAAAATAATATAGTCTTAGAAGACAATATAAAAATTTATATTTCGCAGTATGTTCCATTGAAACTCACAGATTAACTTTCCGAAGTTTAAGATTATGAATTAACAAACTTTGAGCGTGTTTTTTTCATGTAAAACTACATATTGATGATAAGCGTTGAAGAAATAACCTAAGCATTGATAATGTCTTGCATCCTATAGGTAAAATTAATAAATTTTCCTGCATATTTATTACAGATTAAATTATGTATAGTTTTAGCAGACGAACAAAGTAAATATATTGGATTTATAAGAAAGCAACGCTTTTCTTTCAAAGGCAAAAAGTTGGAATTATTATTAATTTGTCTTTCGTAAAAGATTCATTTTATTAACAGAAATAATGAGATTTTTTTATTTTTGTATAGAAATAATACTAATTAGCATAGAAATAGACATAACAATGTAATTTTAATGTTCAAATATTTTCTTTTCATTAGAACTTTACCTCAGCCGTTTCTACTAGTAGTAGATTAATTAATGCATATCACTTTGCGCAAAAATAGTGCAATGCAAGTGCTTATTGATTTAATTCATAAGCATTTACATTACACTAAAATTAGAATTGCTAACTAAACACATTTACAATCAGCAAGAGCTCCAGTGGCTCAATAGCTTCACGCCGCTTCCCGTAAGCTCAGCAAAGTGAAGCATCATTTGCTGCGGGCAGTGGTTGGGAGGGTGACCACGGTGTACTCTCCTTCACTGGGTTGCTGGAACTCCGTGGATTAGGGACGTGTCCACGTTGATATGTGACGTCCAAAATCCTTCCGCCGGTGTGGCGTGGATGTGGAAAGGAGGGTGCCAGCTCAGGTGTGGCCTCGTCACCCGACCGTGGTTCAAAATGACGAGGTACCTTAAAAAAGAGCAAAGAAGTACTTTTACCTTCGTGGTGCTCTGATCCAAACGAAAGACGCTCCCTATTGACTTAATTCGCTCAGCCAAAGGCATAGCGAGCTTGGCTTGTCCAAATGTCATAGGAAAACAACAACATCAACAAAAATAAAGAAAAAACTCAGAATCATATTAAGCTGATTCTGCATCTTTTCTTTATTTTTGTTAATTGTAAATGTTTTTGGCTTATACATTGATAACATAATAATTTAATCTTATGTAACTTCACTAATACCGCGTATTAATAGTTTCGTATGATTCTATCAAAATTTATCGAATTTTTTTTAATTCAGAATCTTTAAATATCGCATAACCGGAATCGCATTAATGGGTGAATGCATTTTGGTTTTCAGCAATTGGCAACCGAAAAGATTCATCAGCCCTCTACACTTCAGTTCAGTTCATTAGTCTGACTTCCACATCAAGTGCCTTTATTAATATTCTTCGGAATCCCTGTTTGACTTTTGATCTCGATCTAATTGGACCTTTTATATAACAGTGCCACCGCCCAACTTGTCTAGTGGTCAGTGTGCCTGACTGCGGATAAGGAGGTCCTGGGTTCGAATCCCGGTTCGGGCATGGATGTACTTTCTCGCTCTATCTATCCAGTTTTTGTCCCTTCCTTGTATGAATGAGGGGTGAATGGTTGCCTACTCTATAAATGGGTACCTATGGCGTGTGTATACTGAGGAAGTCTGACTCCACACCAAATATGGTTCAGTTGGAAAAGTGGAGCAGCGCACCCCATATTTCCAGCCTAGCTGGCACACGACAACAACAACATATAACAGTGTCAGTAGAATTACCGAAACAATAAAAAAATCGAACAATTTCTAACCATCTTCCACTCACGATGGTAACAAAAATAACTTACCCAAGTAAAGATTTAAGTAGAAATCAGGTTCTAATATCATCTTGTTTTCAAGTTAACATTTTTGTATGGTAAGGTTACAAGCATCTCGATATTCTATGAACAAAATTATTCGTTTGGAAATAGAATTCAATGACATCTTTCTAGTTGAAAACTAGAAAGATTTTCTACTAGTTGAAAACTAGAAATAATTTCAAATTTCTGCTTGAAAATTAATATATTATACTTTAATCAAAGGTTTACTTTGATGAAATTTCCTTTTTCGTTGAGAATAAATTTACTAATTGTTTTGAAAGAAAGATTTTTAATTCAAAGCATCCAGATTAGATTTTTAACTTAAGTGTGAGCCCAGCTAATATTTGAAGGGAAAGCAATCTGGTCTACATTTCAACAGCTCGTAGAATTAATTGATTACCAATTTTAGTATGGTTGTTTGTTGTGTGTCTTGGATTCTATTTAAACCATAATTTTTATACAATATTAATTCTCATGAACAAAAAGTGATCCACGAGTAATAAACCAAACGTAGCAAAATTCACTCACCGATAGTTAAGTAATATAAATTCTGAATATTACTTTAATGTTTCACTTCTATTTTGATGGTACAACAGATTAGTAAATGTTTTATTGTAGTCATAAAATAATAAGTATGTTTCATAAACTTATAAAACTTCAGATTTGCGAGGACGAACCACATGTATATTTCTCATCAAATCAATAATGACCAATTGTCGCCACTATACTTTTTAACATCTTATGCACACAACTACTATCTGCTCTAGTAGACATCAAAAACTGAATGTGTGTCAAAACACAATGTTTTTTTTTTTAAGATATTTTGTGATCAATCACTTGAAGTAATTTAAATTTTATAGATACCGGTTTTTTTTTCTTGATATGTTAACCATATTAAATGTCAAAGTTTTAGTCTCCAATCATCTTTCCTTTACTGCATATTTTAAAAAGATAAATTTAAGTAAGAGATCAAATAACATAGGTAGAAAAAAATTACATAATAAATTTAAATAAATATTTATATTGGTGATTTGTGTAATTGATTAAATTTTTATCGCTTTATGTTTATAAAAACAAAAAGCTCAAAAGTATGGAACAACGGAGGCTGCATCTTATCTCATGACCTCAGCATTTTCAGAATATTATTTCGAAAAGGCGGAAGAGAAAAGTCTTCAATGTGGTCTTGTTTCTTTTTATTTATTCTTAACCTTGGAATCTACATAAAAGAACTTTACAGTAAGATAAGATTCACATATTAAGGCTCTAGCCTTGTTTCCTATTTAAGTCATATGATAATTAATAAATTTTAGAAATGTTAAAAATATTTATAGCATATTTTTTTCTCTTATTCGCTATTTACATTCGTAGCAGTCTGAAAAGTGTGTGATTCAATTCCCGCAATAATTTTACAAGCTATTTTAACTAGACTTAAGAACAACTTCTCGATTGTAATCCATGAAAAAACTGTGAATCATTTATCTCATTATAAATCTGTTTTTTTTTTTCTAATGGCGAGAGATGAAAAATGCCACTGGTTTGAAAAGTGCGCTGTTTTTGTTATAAAGAGCTGTTTTTCACTCATAATAATTCACTTCGTAACGACGTCATAAAATAAATCTTAAAAAAGACGCCGTTATGACGCATAACGTATCTCAGGGATTTTTCCATTCGTAATCCTGAAGTTACTACAGATAAAATGTTTATATAACGTTTATATATCAATGTATTTATGCGCTAAATAATTCAACGAAATGTTTAGTTTAGTTTTTATGTTAGTAAATATTTTATAGATAGCCGCTATCTCATACGAATTGCTTTCTTGTATTCGGATTTTTTCATTATTGTTTCCATTATTTTAAAACGTTTCATTAGTTAAAGAGAATAAATAAATACCATTCTTTTTTAAGATAACATTTTATAGTTTTTAACCATAAAACGTCTCTAAACAACTTATAGGTGAGTGTTTTCATGGAAACATTTTAGGAGTTGTTGTGGATCTAAAATAATATTCAATTTATATATAGTTTACTGTGCTAAGAATTTTATAATATATAAACTAAGATATTTTGATAATCTCATTTATATTGGGATTTGGACAGTTCCAAATTTTGACCGTGAAAATAATGAATTTTAAGATTGGCAGTTGATACATATTTCTTACATTTAATCCTCAGCATTGTTTCACAGATTTTATGCTTTTTTGTCTTCAATTGTACAACGCATCTGTCAATTGTGTACTCAAGAAGTTATAGAATTTATAATTTTCATAGCCGCCCACTCTGTCTAGTGGTCAGAGTGCCTGACTGCTGACAGGGAGATCCTGGGTTCGCATCCCAGTTCGAGCATGGATGTACTTTTTATCTCTATATCTATCCTGTCTTTGTCCTTTCCTTGTATGAATGAGGTGTGAATGGTTGCCTACCCTATAAACGGGTCCCTATGGCATGTGTGTACTGAAGGACTCCACACAAAATTACGGTTCAGTTGGTAAAGTGGAGCAGCGCACCCCGTGATGACAGCCTAGCTTTGGTGCAAGACAACAACAACAACATAATTTCCCCACATTGGCTATTGATGAACTTTTTCGCATCTGTCAATAATAGCTAAGTGGACATCACGTACAACACTCTAATATTTTTTTAGTACTCCAAGTTGGCAGCAGAGGGATCAGTACCCGAACTAGCAGCTGGATGCTTAGCGCTCTTGCCTTCGGTTCAACAACTCGCGTGTTTGAGTCTCACTTACGGAATGGATGTTTTCACTGGTTCGGAATACACGTTGAACTGTAGCTCCAAGTCTAATTTGTCCTCGTGTCCCATAAATGACCATTCATTGACAAACCAACCCAACTGTGGTTAGTGCTCTTGTTTCTTATCCGTCATCTCGTTTGTTCAATTCTCACTTTGGTTGTGAATATATCTCTTGAAGTTTTTAAGCAATAAGTATTAATCTAACTAACTTTCTGTACAAAAATTGATCTTAAAGGGAATGATCATTCATTGACAAAGCAAAAATGACCATTCATTCACAAACCAACCCAACTGTGGTTAGTGCTCTTGCTTCTTATCCGTCATCTCGTTAATTGAATTCTCACTTCGATTGTGGATATTTGATATATCTCTTGAAGTTTTTAAACTATAAGTCTAGATCTAACTATCTTTCTGTACAAAAAGTTATATTAAAGGGACTAATCAACTCAATAAGAAGTACTGCAATAATCATGATGATTGTTCATTACACTACGGACATTATAGATTTTTCTCATCGTAGAATTGATACGACTTATAATCTTCTGCAGCTGTTTTTCTTGTTTACCAATGAACACTGCAGCGGTAATGCAGTTACGTCGAAAGTAACGTTTTTTTTCCCCAACGGCAGGCACTTGAGGGTTGAACCCTATGCCACAACAAGGCCAGAAACTGCTACTCATTTGTCGTTACCCAGTGGGCACCTGTGAACCAAGTCACGGAGGCGAGTAGCGTTACCCGCGTCATACCACCACAAACCCGTTTATAGGATGGGCCACATTCATACATCATCACGGAAGAATGCATAGAGGAATACAAAGAGAACAGAGAAAGAAAGTAACATCCATGCCCGAACCGGGATTTGAATCCAGGACCCACAGCTCAGAAGTGAGGAGCGCTAACCACTCAGCCATCGGTTGGCTCGGAAGTAATGTTTTAGTGTTTAATATTTCGCAGATCCCTCTCGGCCCATATCTAGATTTCGTTCTAATTACTAAAGATCGAATGTTTTATAATATTAATTTCTTATAAATAATGGAAGTTTTAGAATGAATATATAAAGCATGTTTCTAATTCTATTTGAAAGTCGCAAATTTATTGCTGCAAACGCATTCATTTGAATTTCAAGAAAATAGTTATCTAACAAACTAAAAAGCTCTTTAACTAAAAATCTATTTGAGTCCTATTACAACACCGACATTAAATAATTCTATAATGGGGAATAAATAGTCTCGACTTTGGTTTTTAATTCAAAAGTTCTTAGACTCGATTCTCCTCTCAGCGTGGATATCTATAGTGAAGCGGGATTTACTTTATGATTTAGATATCGATAATAATAACCCTTGTGTGCGAAAATTAGCCGTTGACAAACAAATCAACATTATGATTCAATGTAGTTAAGTTGGTGGATAAATAATCATACTCATACTTTAGTTTTAACGAATATTAAGTTCAATTCCCCCCTCAAGTGAGGATGTTAGTAGTGGTTTGGAGCTAAATTTAAGACAAGGGATCTAAGATACGATATTCTTCATGTGTCATTCCTATGTATTCAGAAATGTAGCAATCGTACCAAATACGATTAAGAAAATGGAATGTTGTTGTTGTTTCGTGTGCCAGTTAGACTGACCTTATGGGGTGCGCTGCTCCACTTTTCCTAATGAACCCTATTTAGGTGTGGAGTCCGACTTCCTCAGTACACACATGCCATAGGTACCCGTTTATAGGGTAGGCAACCATTCGCAACCCATTCATACAAGGGAAGGACAAAGACAGGATAGGTAGAGAGAGAAAAAAGTACATCCATGCCCGAACCGGGATTCGAACCCAGGACCTCCCTATCCGCAGTTGTGTACGCTGACCACTAGACAAGTTGGATGACAAGTAAATGGGATAATAAATGTTTTACAAGATTTGATTATGATGCCTAATTTTGAAATTGCTCGTTGTTTATAAGAGAATGAGTTTGTTTTATCCGAAATTTTACTCCCATAATCTTGGCGTTTTCAAATCTGCTAGGGATAGTCCAGTCTTTCTTTTGTAAATGTAAAGTTATTATGTATGTATGTAAAGATCTTGCAATAATGTTGGACTACTAAGCTATCACTAATGTTGTATAGCGTGATTGCTTAATAGCAAAGATGTACAGAGTGATCTTTTTTAAAGTGACAGTGTTTGGAGCGCACTGTAGCGCGATCTAATGGCCGAAATAGCACCAAACGTGGTATTTAGACTAATCAAAACACGGGAAAAAAGATTTCGTAAAAAAATTTTACTTCCAAAAATAGCCACAAGGGCATTTTGTGGCGCTTTACAATGTATAAAATGTGAGAAAAGAATAAAACTAGCATATAAAATCGCACAGTTAAATTATTAATGTTTATTTATTACATTAACTTCCCCGGTGAGGAATTAGACCACATTCAATATGACCACCGTTCTCAGAAATAACACCGTGCATTCTGCGTACAGCGTTCCCCACAGCCGAACGTAATTAGTCACGAGGAATATATCGCACTGTCTTTGTTAGGTTGTCCTTTAGAATAGACGGATTTGGTACTCCACCAACATAAACGTAAGTTCCGGTAACGTGAGAGGCATGGCCACTGGAGCTCGTTTACTGCAGCTGAGATTATTTGTCAGAGCTGCCTATACTTGCTTTTACAGCCCTTATTACTGGCACTGTTATAGCACAACATTTGCATTTTTCTTTATTGCCCGTGTTTTATGCTAATTCTCGTAATTGTAAGCTACTGCAGCGCTACAAAATTCTCTCACGGTGACTTTTGAAAGTAAAAATGTTTTTACGAAATCCTTTTCCCCATGTTTTGATTAGTCTAAATACCAAGTTTGGTGTTATTTTGGCTATTAGATCGCGCTACAGGACGCCCCAAACACTGTCCCTTTAAAAAAGATTACCCTGTATTTTCAGAACTAATCATGTTCCAGTGGCGGTAGCACAAATTCCACACAAGAGGGAAATAATGTTATATTTTATTATTCTTCAAGGGTATTCGCCAACTTGGAGACTTCGGAGTTTCAATAGTTTGTTACATGAAGTAAATGAATGACACACGGAAACTAATGTTGAAAGGTAAATACGCAGTATAAACTCAAATGAACTTTGAACATTTGATTACTGAACTATCCACTAAAAATGTCCTCCCCCTTCAGATCATTGTCAAAATTGATGGAGTGGATACTCTGGTGCTGCCATCTATCGGTGGAGCATTAGAGCATAGTCGTACTTTTACCTTCGTGGAGCTCTGGTAAAACAAAAGATGCACCCTACTGACTTAAATTCGCATAGCGAGCTTGGCTTGTCCAAGTGTTATAAGTAACAAAAATACTATCCACTAAAGAGTATCAATAACATATTGACGTTTATTTTATGCTCATATACCCTATTGAGCAAAAGGAAAAATTACAGCTTAATTCTCTTTAATCGCGAGAAGTAGTTTCTTCAATACTTCACAACTCAATGAAATAATTTTATTTAATGTAAAATATGCATGTAATTATTGTGCAAAGATGAATGCCCTTGTAAAATTCCGCCAAGAAAAAAAGTGTTATCATTTAATTTTTGTTCTTAAAATGTGGAGGAAAAACTGATGCAATATCGCCTCCAAACACTCATAATTATTCATTATTATTCAAGCGATTGACCTTCGAAATGTATATCTTTGGATATTTATCACAATAATTAAGGTCAAAGGTTTTTACGTTGATTCTTTTAAACGTTACATTAATTTGTAATTGCGTTACGACTTCTAAATATTCCATCTGTTATTCAATATTATGAATAATTATTAGTTTGTTTTATAAGTTTTCTGAATAACTTTAATGCTTATGATTTTCTGCATTTTATTCAATTTAAAATTGTTAATTCCTAGCATGGATTATATCATTCCTTCCAATAAATAAATAAAAATCCTCTATGTTATCCTACAGAAGCATGTCAATATCTTAAGCTTAAGATCTTGGTTTTTGTGCGTGACTAACAGCAGAAAACTGTCTGTCTGTCAGGAGTTTAGCATTTTTCATGAAGTTCTGTGGGTGTGGAGAAGTGGGTGCTTTAGAAAGATGTCTATCTCTCCGCGAAAGCATTTTAAAATTTCAGTGTGGATGCCTGTATTTAGTGGCTTCAATAAACAGAAATAAGCATCAGAAAATGCATCGCAACAGCAATTGCTTCTTTCCATTTCAATGGCAAGCATATTACTGCATTACTTCCATATAAAAGAGAGCGAAACTTCTCTAATATATGAAAGGTATTCCTCTAATTTAGAAGTCAACTGGACATCCGGGCACTAAAAATATTTTTATCATCAACGAATACTTCCTATTATCAACTAATATAAATTTTAACAAGTAAGTTTACTAATTTTTAAAAAATCATTACTTTTGGTAAATTTGTTCTACAAACAATATATATATATATATATATATATATATATATATATATATATATATATATATATATATATATATATATATATATATATTTATATATATATATATATACATATTTATATATATATTTATGTATATATATTGCACATGGAACTTTACGCATCAAATAGCGTTGTCACAATAATGGAACATGGCGCGCTCTATTCTAAGAAATTAGTTAAATCTTAATATATACAGTTCCGTAATAAATCGAGTTTTACGCTGGGAGAAGAATTATTTCTTGTGTTGAGATGAGTTAAATACGAACAAAAAGCGAGAAAAGTGTAAAATGACAAAATTGTTATTAAGAACTTGAAAATTATCTGCGTAATTCCGAAATAAAGCAAAGAAATGTACGATTTGTTTCATTGCAGTTAGTTTGCTTTCAGGGATGAAAAAATAATAAAAACGAATGAACATATTAAAAAAATGAATTTTTTTTTAATATGTTCATTCGTTTTACATTGTCAAGTTAACAAGGGACTTTTTACAATCGAATATCAGATTGGGTTACAGAAACAACTTTGTATTGATGGCTATAATAAAATTTAAAAATTAAATAAATGGTTAGGATTTTTCAGTTATGAATATATTTTTCTATTTTATTTTTTTAATTATGAAAGTATTTTGGAAATCTGTCATGAAAATTTAATTTTTCTTTATTTGTAAAGGACTTAATTATTTTTTTTCTTAAAAAATGAGAGGCTGCTAACCAAATTGTTGCTAGTAAGTTTATTCATTCTGATGAAACATCAAAATTTGAACAAACTACTATTAACTACTAAAAAATCGACTGACTTGAATCTTTGTATTTTTGTTTTGATATACTCCCATTCAAATCATAATCAGTCAAACATAATTTGTGTCTTTTCTCGTTTATCTCTCTCTCTTTTTCTTTTTGCACAATTTTTATCATCTATCATCTTTTATAGCAGGGGAGGCCAAGCTGTTTGATAGTGCGAGCCATTTTTCAAAATTGGAAATTTTTCCGCGAGCCGCAATTAAATACGTATTTAAAAGATATACAAAGAAGTTATTAAATATTTTTTACAAAAATTTTGTTTACGGAAAACATATAAATAACAGTACAAAATATGTGTATTGGATTTAAGTATAAAAATTTTTAATTTAATTTCATTTGATAATTCTTTAAAATTTTGTGTATAATTGGTGATAACATTTCTCAAAAATTCTTTTAGATGTTGGTTAGTTACTTCTGATCTGTGTTTGGATTTCACGAATTTTAAAGAAGAATAAAATGATTCATATAAGTACGTTGTTCCGAGCCGCTCAACTTGTCTAGTGGTCAGCGTGCCTGACTGCGGATAAGGAGGTCCTGGGTTTGAATCCCGGTTCGGGCATGGATGTACTTTCTCTATCTATCCTGTCTTTGTCCTTTCCTTTTATGAATGAGGTGTGAATGGTTGCCTACAATATAAAAGGGTCCCTTTGGCATGTGTGTAAAGCAAAGTCGTACTTTCACCTTCATGGTGCTCTGATTAAAACGAAAGACGCTCCCAATTGACATAAATTCGTATAACCAAGGCATAGCTAGTTTGGCTTGCCCAAGTGTCACTAATAATGACAACACGTTGTTCCGAATATTAGAATAATTCGACAAGCAGTTTTTTTTACTTCAGGATACTTCGATTTTGGTATAAATTTCTAAAATTCAACAATAGGCATCGACTTATATTTTCTTTGTAGAGCTTGTTCTTATAGCATCGCTATTTATCCAGCGTCTTCTTGAGTTATAATTATATTGAAAATGGGAAACTCACCTATAATTATGTTAATTTCAAATGAATTCAGAAAAAAATCAAGAGACGATTTTAAATATTTCAAGTCTTGAAATCTGTTATGGAGTTCCGTCAATATTTCTTCTAGCTTTTTTATATAATCGTTGAGTTTTTCTTGTTTAATATTGGAATACATTTTTTTATTTGAGGAAAACGACAAATGCTTTGATTTTAAAACCTATCTAAAAAATTTGTAATTTAGTTTGAAAACTAAATATACTCTGTGAAAGGTCAGATATTATTTTATTTTTCCCCTGTAATTGTAAATTCAGTCTTTGCAAATGTTCCATGATATCTGTCAAAAAACATTAAATCTTATAGCCACTCGTCATTATCTAATTCTAAGCCACCTAACTTGTCTAGTGGTCAGCGTGTCTGAGTGCAGATAAGGAGGTCATGGGTTCGAATCCCGGTTCGGGCATGGATGTACTTTCTCTCTATCTATCCTGTCTTTGTCTTTTCCTTGTATGAATGTGGAGTGAATGGTTGCCTACACTATAAACGGCCAAGCTGTCAGCAGAATGGTTAGCGTTCTTGCCTTCGGTTCAACAGTTCGTGAGTTCGAATCCCACCTTGGGCATGGATGATTGTAGTGGTTCGAAATCCACATTAAACCATAGGCCCCGGTCTAATTAGCCCTCGTGTGCAAAAAATGACCTTAAGTGACAAACAAGCAAACAAAAATACCCTATAAACAGGTATCTATGGCATGTGTGTACTGAGGAAGTCGGACTCCACACCTAACTATGGTTCAGTTGGAAAAGTGGAGCAGCGCATCCCATATTGCCAGCCTAGCTGGCACATGACACAACAACAACATTATCTAATTCTGAATAGGTTGTTTCCTTTTTTTAGAAATGCAGTTATCGAATGAAATGTTACTTATGACACTTGGATAAGCCAAGCTCGCTATGTCTTCACAATGCGAATTAAAATCAATAGGGAAAGTCTTTCGTTTTAATCAGAGCACCACGAAGGTGAAAATACGTCTTTGCTCTTTTTTAAATCCTCCGATAGATGGCACCACCAGAGGATCCACTCCCTCAATTTTGTCATTCATCATCGGATCAAATAAATCTACAAATCGATTTAATACACTGTAGCTAGATAACCATCTAAAAATGCAAAAGAAATTAATGTCATTTGGAAGCTCTTCGTCCTTTTTAGAAATGATACTATACAAGACAATTATATGACCGGTTTTGACTTATGGATCAGAAACCTGGACCTTAACTGAGAATAATGAAAACCAACTAGCCATCTTTGAAAAAAAAAAAAAAGTCCTTAGGAAGATTTTCGGTCCAGTCAATGAAGGAGGTTGTTGGAGGCATTGCTACAACTTTGAGATCTATAGGATGCTAAAAGACCATAGCATTATGAAGACCATCAAGATAAGTCATATAAAATTTGCAGGACACATTTGCCGCCTAGACCCCTCCACCCTGACATACAAATTCTCGCATTACAAACCCATCGGGAAAAGACCAAGGGGTCGTCCCAAACTCAGATGGTGGGATGCGGTAGATGAGGATCTTAGCATTTTAAAAGTGAAGAAGTGGAGGTCTGTCGCCAAGCAAAGGCCGGCGTGGAAAAGTGTTCTAAGGAAGGCCTTGGCCCACCCGGGCTTGTCGAGTCAATAGAAGAAGAAGAATGTAATTTAGAATGGGTAACACTGTTTCCATAACATCAGGATATTTTAAATAATTTGTAAGAAGAGGTATTCGGTGAATTATGCAGTGAATGGGTATGGATTGTGGAATTCGAGAATCATCTCTTAAAAGCCCTGAGGCCGCTTTTTTTTACCCAGTATTGTCGGAGCTGCATCAGTTGCAATGCTTACAAGTTTATTAAGAGGTACATCAAAAGTTTTCATTATGGAATCAAATGCTTTTTTAATATTGGAACCACGAACTGACTCTTGAAGTGCTACTAAGTCTTATAATTCTTCTTTAACAACGAAGTCAGGTGAAACAAAACGTATGAAAACTGCTTATTTCGGAAGATCTGTGATCTCTGTCAATTCGTCAATGGCTAATCTGAATGCAATACAGTACTTCAAATCATTTTTTAATATTATATTCAAGAGATATATTAATAGCAGCTCTATGCGTCGTTCGGTTGTGTGTCTCCAAATAGGAATTTGCGAAACAACTTTGTGCAATGTTCCAATTATTTGGATTTAAAACTTTTCTAACATCTTTTTCTAAAATTTAAAAATTTAAGTTTTTTTAATGAACTCACCCTCGCTATGTGGGCGTTTTGCATGAGCAATATTCCAGGCAATAACAAATCTGGCTTCTACCACATTATTAGCTTGATTGTTAACGGTCAACAAAATTGAGTGCTTATTTAAATTTGATTTTAAGCAAGTTTATCTGATCTTAATTTCGAATGTGGTATATACTGATTAGAAAAATGAGAATGATTGGTTTCATAATGTCGACTTAAATTGCTAACTTTATAGTTTTTAACAGAGCCGACCAATGGCTGAGTGGTTAGCGCTCCTGGCTCCTGAGATGTGGGTCCTGGGTTCGAATCCCGGTTCCAGCATGGATGTTACTTTCTTTCTCTGTTCTCTCTGTGTTTCTTTATCCTTTCGTCCGTGATGATGTATGAATGTGGCCCCTTCTATAAACGGGTTTGTGGTGGTATGACGCGGGTAATGCTACTCGCCTCCGTGACTTGGTTCACAGGTGCCCGCTGGGTAACGACAAATGAATAGCAGTTTCTGGCCTTGTTGTGGCATAGGGTTCAACCTTCAAGTGCCCGCCGTTGGGAAAAAAAGTTTTTGACAGTAGAATTACAAATAGCGACAATGCTCTTCTGTTATTGTGAATAAAAAAAATTCTAATATCACTCATTATTAAAACTTCTATTTACTTGCTCGTATTTTCTTTTTTTTATTTTCGTTCTCTGTCGTCAAATTTTTAAAAGAACTGAAAATAAAAAAAAGAAATTTAGAAAATACAAGTTTTGTGTAATTGAAACAATTACAACACATGTTAATACGAAAGAAATTATAGTTAACTTATCAAAAAAATTCCAAATAAGAAGTTTATATCCGTAGCAAAATTGATTCAAATTGTTTCTCCCATAGCACAATGTCAATTGTCCGTTGTAATGAAAGTTTACAAATTCAAAATGGACGTGGAGTTGGTTGATTACGGATGATTAAGCCACTGTTTATGTTCGTTCCCACTGTTTTTGACGAGTCATATTATTCTTAATTAGGACAGCTATGAAATTTGTTACATTACACTTAGACTTTCCAAATTGTTGTCCGTAATTTAAAAGACATTTTGAAATACATACGCAATGATAATATTTTTTTAAAATAGTATGACACAAAAAGGAAAAGGGAGTTCCGGCACATATATCGAGAGCACAAATAATCCTTCAAAGATCCACAGGTTGGCTACCCCTGCTATATAGTATTATGTTGTTGTTGTTGCTTATCCCCGACTGGCGTGACACACAGTACCATCACAACAGCCCCATGACTCCAAAAATAGTCAGTCTCTCAAGCACCACCTCCGGTCTGAAATCCATGTCCCCTCTCTCACACCCAATGCATTGAAAATTATGAGATGGGGAGGCCTGAACCACTCGACATTTGGGACAGAGAGGATAGATCTTGGTACCAGAGACGTGTCTCTGAGCAAGCAGGTGGATATATGGGATGCCTCTCACAATTTAATCTCCTACCCAAAAGAAAGATCTCAGGTTCCAAATTTTACAGTTATATGGGGTGTAAGAGCAGCTTCTGCTAGTACAGAATACCTGGAGCACCATAGTATTATGTTAAATCATTTAATGTGAGCGTCTGTAATAATGCATTTCTTATTTGTACATGATTTTTCATTTATAAATATAAGATTTCGTTTAATTAATTTTGTATGAGTTTTCTTTTTCAGTTGTCTTTCTTTGTCTTTTACATTTTTGGTTTAAGAGGGCATTTTGAAAAAGGTATTGAAGACTTGCTTCATGTTACCAAGAATTTAACTCCCATTTCCTGTGCATTGAATTTTCTTTCAAACTTAATGAGAGTAAATACTCCGGATAGATTTATAAATATAAATGTTATTTACACAGAAAAATAGTTCGTAAACAACATCAATAAATATTTAAGAATTCTGTCCTTTATAATTTTTCTTTGTTTTTGTAACATTGCGTACAACAATTTTGTTATTTATCGATTTTTGCTTATATTTCCTATGCGTATATTTTTGTATAATGTGAATCGATTTTTTGGTATTAACTTTTGTAAGCAGAATAACACAATTCGGACTCATGAGTACCATTATGTCCTCATTCTTCAGCATAATAATAAAAAAACTGGCTTATTATATCGTATAACACTGACAGTAAAAAATGTTTTGACTCGAGGAGATAAAATTTCTCTCTCTCTCTGCATAAGAGGAAAAAGAGTAATTATCTCATTCTTTCAGCATATGCATTGCGCTAAATAGATCGAGAAATTGTTTTAGTTGAAAGTTTGGTTTGTTGCTCAACGGTCATTTTTTGCACACGAGGGCTAATTAGACCGGGACTTATGGTTTAAAGTGGATTCCGAACCACCACAAACATCCATGCCCAAGGTGGGATTCGAACCCACGAACTATTGAACTGAAGGCAAGAGCGCTAACCATTCGGCTGCCAGCTCGGCGTGTTAATTGAAAGAGTTAATTTGTGTTATTTTTCTGCCAATACAGTACATTGTATCAATATTGGAAAATTTCTATAAATATGCTACTATTGCTTTAAACATATAGAGGCCTATGTTCACAAAATGTTGTGTCAAAACACTTATATGATGTTGAAAAAACTTATATGAAAATGATTGGAAAATAACACGCAAATTTTATATTATATAATTCCCATGCAAAATGTACTTACTGCGAAATCAGCAGCTTTTTTAAAAATTTTTTTTAGGACATATATAATTTTTAGTTTTATTGATTGTTATACTATATAATAGCCATGAATATGCCATAAATTTTCTATGACACCATTAGATTTTTTCAACAAATTCCAAATTTGGGCTTGTAACTAATCTTGCTGTTAAATATGCCATAAGCAAGCCTTTTCAAAAATTTTTAATTTGCAGTGACTCGATGTCATCCCTACTGGCTCTACAAGATGTAACTAGTTTTGAAAGACTTATAGTAGAAGTCCAGACTTCAATGAATATGTGTGATATCAAAAATATTTCCTTCACTTTCTCCCATGTCAAGGGTCATAGTGGTGTGTATGGAAATGAAAGAGCGGATTTCCTGGCCAAATCTTTTCTTTCACTTCCAAATTAATTCAATACCAGCTTACCCAAGTCTTTTTTCAAAACCACTACCAAAAAGAAGATTATCACAGAATGGAACTCAGGTTTCGTTTCCTCTCCTAACTGTAAGTTGACTAAATATTTTTTTCCCTTCAGTTCAATGCAGAATTAAGAACTACTGGTTTTACACTGACTTTAAAATTACGCAATTCCTCACTGGACATGGGAAATTCAATAGTTACCTACACCGTCTCCACATTAAAAACAGTGAGGTGTGCAAGTGCAACTCTGGGAGTGACAACCCTTCTCACATTCTTCTTGAATGCCCATCTGTTTCAGAAGTAAGGAACGAGCTTTGTAAAGACTTAAATAACAGGTGGCCCCCGATTATGGTGGACCTAGTTAAGAAAGAGAATTTTGAATTTTTTGTAAAATTTATCCATGCTGTTATCTAATTCCTTTTTCATTTTTATATCTCTTTTTTTCTCTCTGCCTTCTTTTATTATTATTATTTTTTTCATCTCATGTATTATTTGGATTTGTTTTGTAGTACATTTGTTGTACCTTCGGGCCCTGTGTGGTATTCCTTGGTGCACAGGGAGATATTTTTGTTTACCCAAATAAAAAAAAAATACTATATGTTACTTTCATACAGTCTTATATTCGTTGTATAATGAAAAGATATTTGATATAATAGCAATTTTATATTTGTTTTGTGTTGTAAAATGCTGATTCCATTTATTTCAGGTATTGGAATGGGGCTGATTGTACCTCTCACCCACGTGATCATCAACCAGAACTTTACAAAATACAGGGCATGTGCCCTGGGAATCGCCTACTCTGGGTCCTCAATTGGGTCCTTCCTATTCCCAACGCTCTCAAACTTTTTGTTGATGGAATTCGGCCTGCAAGGAACGTTTCTGTTTCTAGGAGGTATCATGGCGAATTCCTTAATGGGCACCATATTATTTAGAACTCCAAAATCATTGATGAAAAAGTCAAAGAAAACTGTCTCGAAATTAAAAAGCAATGAAGATAGTCATGTTACACTTCTTAAGACGCAAGAAACAAATTCCGGTGAAGGTGGTATGTATTTTATTCCAAAATTTTACTTATGAAGGAGTTTTGATAAAAAAAGATTAATATACAAACCATTATATTAATAAAATTTATATAATTTTCTTATTTCTATGCATGATTCACAAGTGCATATCGCCTATTCTCTTACAGGCGAAATTATGTTATATACATAGGAAATACGTATATTTTTATTTTACACTGCTGCCATCTCTTGGCAGACATTTGAAAAGAAATTTTAATCTTTATAATTAAAAAAATTCTTACGAAGACGCTTTTCACAATCGCATAATACAAGATGTGAACTTAATTTAATAACAGAGATGACTTATAACTTTTCGAAATCTACGGTTATTTTTAAAATTGCAAAGATATTTTTTGAGTAATTATAAGATTTCTTTTTCTCTCTTGCATTGGTTCTGCATTTACCTCTTTGTAGTGTACTAAGATGTTGCGTTTTTATTTGAATTAAATGCTAATGTCTGGCGCGTAGAAGTAAACTAAAATTGAGATTATTTTAACGAGAAACTAAGGTAACATAAATCATTACTTAATAATAATGGTCAATTACCAGTCGTTTTCAATTAATAGTTTTTTTGAACTTTTCTGTTTAAAATACTGTTTAAAATATTCTTAAAGGACCGACAAGATAACTAGAAAATTTGCTAAAAGCATTTTATAGCTATTATAGGGTAAAAAATATTTACTATATTGAAGAAATAAAAATATAATAAATATTAAATGCATTATATACTATTTGGTTTATAGCACTAATTTATAAGAACTTATAAATTAGTGCTATAAACCAAAATTAAATTCTTAAAGTCTTTTTAATTTTTTGAAATTAAAAAGACTTCAAATCTTTAATTAAAATTTTTTTCTTAAAGTTTTGTCTTAAAAAAATTTCCTTTTAAAGTAAAATAATATCATTTAAAATGTAGAAAAAATACAAAATTTAAAGTTTTAAATATAATGGATAAAATAAAATACAGAAATTCCAGAGGATTTAAATGAAGTAAATTTAGCTTTTCTTAAAAGTAATATAGGTATAAAAATAATAAAGTTACAGAAATTTATAGTATAATTTTGAAAATGAATGTCGTAGAATTACTTTCGCCTATTCTCTTACAGGCGAAATTAGGTCTCATATACATGGTAAATACATTAATTTTTATTTTACACTGCTGCCATCTATTGGCAGACATTTGAAAAGAAACTTTAATTTTTATAATTGAAATCCGTAGATTTTTCTATATTTTCAATTCATAAAAATGATAACTTATTTATGTTTCCTTAAAATATTCCAAATTTGAGTCATTTGTGTATTATCATTTTAATATTTTGAACTTGTTTTTACACAATATTTTCTATTTATAACTTTATTCAGATTATCGTTAATTTCAATATGAATGATCCACGAATTAAATGATTGATGAAAATATAAATTATTTTTCCAGTTATAATGAATATGCATGACTCATATTAATTTTGTAAAATACCACGCTTTACGCTTCTCCAATATTTTTTTTTAAGAATTTCATGAATATTCTTAGTAATATTTCCAACACCACTCGGCAAATTGTAAAATGCTTACTATGAATCATTTGGATTCTTATTTTTAATTGTATTTCTGGTATGAAAATTTAACGTAGCTGCAAATTTCTAAACTCTAATTATTTTGATGAGAATGAATGCTTCTCAGACGTTTTTGTAAATTTATCTTGTTTTCCTTTTATTAAATGTCATTTGATTTAAGTATCTGATAACACAAATAGTACCTGATATTGATTTTCACAAAAATTATTTCAAAATTCTTAAAAATATTTATTAGAATGCAAATTACAATTCACATTAGGTATTGAATTTAAAAATACTAAAAGAAAAAACATTCACTTTTGTATTATTTTCAAAGAACATTAAGTTTTTATTAGGATTTGATGAACATTTTATATTTTTCACTACACGATTTTAACACGAAAATGATACAAATCAACATTCTCACAAAATGCTTTATTTTCAGTTATACCTAGTAGAATTAGTATCCATATCGAGAGTATCCTAGTCCCCCCAAAATACCTAGACCATATCCGCCAAAAGCTCCTCCATATCCATTGTAAGCTCCACCATATCCATTGTAAGCTCCTCCATATCCATTGTAAATTCCACCATATCCCAAGCCTTGACCCCCATATCCATAACCCAATCCACCATATCCGTATCCGGCAACTGCAGCTGGAACAACCAAAAGTCCCTCTTGTCCTGTGTGAGGGGCACTGGAGACGAGGTGAACAGCGGCTGGGTTCTGGTTGGCGGTGCCTGGCTCGTTGGTCTTGACTTGAGCCCTGAAGCCACCGTGGTCAGCGACGTAGTTGACCTGTCTGTGGATGCCTCTGGCGTCGGTGAATCCATAGCTGCCAGTCACGTGATGGCCGCCGGTTCCTGACTCTTCTCGGTGTTGTTCACCATGGTGGTCCTTGATGCTGTATCCGAATTTGTATGGCTGGGGTGCATGGTGTACTTCATACAAGCCACTTGCCTGCAACAAAGAAAAGTTGGCGTAAGCAAGGCATTAGTCTTAAGATTTTTAAAGAGATTGTTTGCAAATATTGCTACTATTAATTTAAATTTTTAAAAAATTCATTAATTAATAGAGTTCTAAATCGTCCCTTTACCGATTTAAACTAATCGCAAAATTAATGTTTTTGTTTTATCTTTTTCATTTTGCTTTTACTTCTGTTATCAACGTGTTGATGGCTTGAATCGATGGAAAACGGCATCTCAAACCAATGCTCAGGCCCTTATACATGAAATCGTTTCATTAACAAAATGATCTTCGACAACACTTTCAGACATTCGATGGAGAACTTCGCTATGTTTGCTGCTGCTCGAAGAATATGATTTGAGGGCAGGCAGCGAATTTATCGACAAGTCGGACTTATAACGTCGTCTTAATACAATGTTGTAATGAATTATGTGTGACGTAAATGAAAGTTATCTGACGTCATGGATATTTTAAACCAATGACAACTGTTATAAAGTAATGTAATCATAATCTCAACAAAAACGAAAGATACCACCGCTTTAAGGTTAATTAATGATTATATAACAAAGTAGTTCATTAGAATAAAGGGTAATGAAGAGTTATGAATAAGTCATAAAACTTTAATTTTAAGAGTAAAAACAATGCTTTTGTTACTGGTACATTTATTAGATATTCCTTTTTGTTTTAGGTAATTAAAATGCATTATATAAGGCAAGTTTCTCAAAAACAATTTATGAATGTTACAAAAAACAGAATCATATTTGTGAAGTTTTTCCTCGTATTTTGTTAATGTTTAATATTTTATAAATAGATAATAGCGGTGCACGAGGAATTAAATTACCCAAAAATGTGCAAACATTAGTTTTGCACTAAATTATTTAGGCATTTTTTTCAGTGTGCATAGTCAAATGGATTTCTATCCCTAAAATACTTTTCTAATTGCATAAATCTTGGGAGAAAATTTAAATATAACTATATTGATATTATTAGTAATGAAATTTAAATAAAAAAAAAGTGGTAGAATAATAATTTTTTACAAACGCTCTTCCTGTATACTTTATTCGCCTCTTAAAATGAGGTGTTAACTGTGCATTTTAATTTCATGGTTAAATTCTATTAATTTAAAAAATTGTATTTAATTATATCTATGAAATATATAGGAAAAAAGAAAGCAGTAGTTTAAAAAACTAAACATACCAAAGAAACGGTGGCCAAAGCTGCGACTAGGACAATCTAAAATGAAACAGATTATCTTATAAATAAAATAGAAAATCTCAGCATTTCGAAAGTAATATAATATACTTTATTCCTGATTACAAAGAACAAAATTAAATTAATATGTAAATAAAAACTAATAATTAATAAATATAACCATTTCAAAACAAAAGAGTTGTACTAAAAACCATAATTGTGTGTTCAAAGTCGATTCATTATTGTAATTAATCGATTCATCATTGTAATTAGGGAAGTAGAAAATAGAATAGTTTCGAATAATAAATCCAATATGAATTAAACTAAAAGAATTTTACCCATAAATTTCTGAATTAAATTTTTATTGGACAAAAGCTTTCCACAAAAAAAAACAATTATTTTATAAAAATAAAATATTTAAAACTAAAATAAAGCTAAAAATATGTCAAACTAAAAAAAAATTTAAAAATTTAAAAACATTAAAAATAAAATACAAAAAAGCAGCTCATTAAATTCACTAAAATTAAGACTTATTGCAATAAAGGTTATATTTTTAAACAAATCTAGTAAAAACATTTTGCATCTAGTACATTTTTACATCCAGTAATATAATTTATAAACTTAAATAGAAATATCTACAAAAAGCTGGAATTTGTTTTAAATTTGGAAAGATTTTCTCAAAATTTTCCAAATAGGATATAAAAAAGAAAAAATTTAAGGAAATAGAGCACAAATCTAAACGGTATTTTACTGATGAACACATTTCTCTTGTAGTGAAAATTCTTTTATATAATTAAATTAACGTATCAATTCGAATAAAATTATATCTTTATAAATTGGAAATCACCAACGCAAAGGTTTATAAAAGTGAATTAATTAATATTTCAAGAATTATAAAGCGGAAAACATTGGAATATGTATTTGTTGACCTTACCTGAGAAATCATATCTGTTGTAGTTTGATATGCTACTTTGACTAAATAGAGAGTTACGAACCTTTTTATACCGAACAAAGAAAGAGAATTAGGGAAATATTCGGATTAATCGTTATGCTTGATTGAGATATCGCATTCCAAATTCCACTTTCCATTTCGATTTTCGGAAATATTAAAGTATGTTAGACCCTCGGGCATGAAGCATTTGTAATTCAAGGTTGTAATGAAACAATGCAACTTTTTCCTAATTTGAAACCAAAACTGTATGTTTTGAGCATCGAATAAATGGTATTTTAAGCAAATTTTATGCAATCGGTGTATTAATGCTAATTCTAAACTGATAAAATTTGCTTTAATATAATCAGGTATTCAGGAAAATAATTTATGCAAATATTATATATATAGTTCCATGAGCATATATATATATATATATATATATATATATATATATATATATATATATATATATATATATATATATTGGGTTGTTCGGAAAGTAATTTCGTTTTACCCACCTCAATCAATTTTTTGCAAGTAAAAACCAACCATTTTATGAGTGTGGAATCAAGCTACCACAAGAAGATAAAAGATGTTCGACTAAAATTGACAATATACAATTTAATGAAATATTAATTCGTTATACGATTTATATTTTTATAAAGAACTAAACTACTTTCCAAACAACGCAATATATATATATATATATATATATATACAGTGAGTGTAAAAAGTATTCGTACATTACGACTATTGATTTAAAAGAGATCCGTTCATAAAAATTATAAACATAAATTCCATTTTAATTATTAATAAATACATAATAGAACATAGTTTCACTAGTTTCATATGAAATTTACACAAAAATAATTTTATGCATGAATAAATATTTACAAAACTGTAACAATCCAACATCTTGTGGTGTAAAAAGTATTCGTACACTAAAAGAAATGCAAATGTTTTTAGTTATATTTTGCGATTGGTTTAGCTATTAAGATGTAGTTAATTACCGTCATCTTGTAAGTTAATTAAAATGTTCTTTAGTGGAAATTTTAATGTAGTGAGAAACTAGGAATTCTGTAATGGGTCGTAAAAGTAAAGAGACAAGTGTTTCCAAAAGAGAACTGATTTTAAAGATCCGTAAAAATGGTAAATCGTACAACAAAATTTCTGATCTGGTTGGTAGACCCCGTTCAACTGTGCTGTCAATCATAAAAAAGTTTGCTGCCACTCTAACGGTTCAAAATAGTTCTCGTACTGGGCGACCATGTCTATTGACATCATCTGACAGACGGTTTCTGGTACATTCATTAAAGAAGGATCCCAAAATAAGTGCTCCTACATTAACAACAGAACTAAGGAACATGGGAACAGCAGTCTCCATAAGTACTGTTCGAAATGCATGCAGAAATGAAGGCTTCCATGGCCGTGTTGCGAGACTAAAATTCTTTGTTAGTGAGAAGAATCGGAAGTTGCGATTGTCTTTCGCCAAGCAATACGTTATGAAAGTCCAGATTTCTGGAAAAAAATTATCTTTACAGACGAAAGTAAATACAACATATTTGGATCGGACGGGAGACGAATGGTATGGAGAAAGCGCAATACAGAAATGCATCCTAAGAATTTAGTGCCAACAGTGAAACATGGGAGTGGAAGTCTACTTCTTTGGGGGTGTATGAGTGCTTCTGGGGTGGGCAAATTAAAGGCATTATGAATCATCAACTTTATATTGACATTTTAAACAATAATTTAGAACCTAGTGCAACAAAAATGGGTTTGAATGGTTATTACGTTTTCATGCATGATAACGACCCCAAGCACACAGCCCCAAACACAAGGCTCTGGATACTAAATAATACCCCAAAGTTCATGAAATTTCCTCCTCAGTCGCCGGACCTCAACCCCATCGAGAATTTATATGACGTTCTTGATAAAAATATTAGATCCAGATATATTTCTAATAAAAATGATTTGGAATCGGCTCTTAATCAAGAATGGGACGCCATATCTAGCTCAATAACAGCAAAATTGGTGGAATCGATGCCAAAGAGACTCAAGGCAGTTATTCGAACTAAAGAATATATTACAAGGTATTAGCTGTAATGTTATGATAAATGTTGGCCAATTTATGCCTGATGTACGAATACTTTTTACACCACAAGATGTTGGATTGTTTCAGTTTTGTAAATATTTATTCATATATAAAATTATTTTTGTGTAAATTTCACATGAAACTAGTGAAAATATGTTCTATTATATATTTCTAATTAATTAAAATGGAATTTATGTTAATAATTTTTATAAACGGATCTCTTTTAAATCAATTGTCTTACTGTACGAATATTTTTTACACTCACTGTATATATATATATATATATATATATATATATTTTATATATATATATGTATGTATGTATGTTTATATATATATATACACATACATATATATATATAGAAATAATATGTAGTAATTCTGTGTTAAACATATAAAGTCAATTAGAAAAAGCGTTTGTGCATGCCTCGAACAATGATTTTAAGCTCTTTTTTATGTATTATTATGTATGTATACATTTGTGAATATGTTATGCTGCATCTGCAAACAAATTTCATGATCCAAGAATGTTTTTTCTAAAATCTTTCTACAGACTAGAAAAAAATTATTTTAATCTATATCCAAACAATGGAAGTTTTGATAATCTATTATTCATATAAAGTTGTCAATACTGAATGTAACTCAGCTGATTTTGTGTGAGTGTGAAGAAAAAAAGGGTATTATTTTCTTGTATTCAGATATATTGTCAACCAAAGTGAGTGATTAATTGTGAAGGATAATAAGACAAGACTTTCTTCAATTTTAGGACAATTCGGTGATAATATTTTTTTAATTTTAAATGCATAGCGATGTACATCTGCATCGTATTTTTTAAAACCGCACACTCATTTATGTAGCTACTTTTACCCAAAGATTTTTCTTTTAATTTTACCAAAACTCTATTTACTGTGTTCAGACGAAACTAGAATCTGATATTGTTTCCTTAGTTTGCGCGCTGTCTGAACGCACAATTTCGGCTGTTATTACGTACTGCAGTTGTTTACATAAAAAGGTCAGTCTTCTACCTTTGGTGCCCCAGGTCTTCGAAATAATTGAATCTGCTCTTTTTCCTAATACCATGAACCCAGAACCCCACGTGGGAATAGATGGTAATGAGATAGCTGATGCCTTGGCGAGGAAGGCTTCTACTGATGGCGAGTGTGAGGAAAGTACTCTCACTTATAGAGAGATCTCCTCAATTATTAAAGTACAGACGAACATGAGATGGCGTGTTCCTCCGAACCACTCCTGGTACTTCACTAGAATCCCTGGTGGGGCACTTCGAACCAAGGGTACCAGAAAGCAACAAACAGTTCTTTCTCGCTTCATTAGTGGACATATTAAATCTCTCGTTTTTCATCAGGGACAGAAGAACTACCCGGGTTGCCACTGGTGCGGAGCCGTGCAGGCCTCCCCTACCCATATTCTAAACTGCTTGGATTTTGCCAAAAGTGACATTCTTAAAGATTCTACAGTATTTTGGACTTGTTGGAAATAATGGGTTTTATGGAGATGGTCTAGCATTGCTTGACCATCTGGGATTAGCAACAACAACATAAAAAGCAATAAAAACATGCGGGAAAATTTTTTTTCCAGAAAGACACACGGTAAAGGTAATGAATTAGATTTATATGTTTGCATATACTGAGAGATAAATTTATGCAAGAAAAATGTGACTGGTATAAATAAGTTTGGGAATTAAAAAAGAAATTCTTTTGGGGTTTTTTATATTTTTCAATTAACTATGTATCTATTTTCCGTTTTATTTCGAATTTTTATTAAAAATAAAGTTTTATGTATTTATAGGTTAAGTTATTAATTGGATAAATTGCTTACGTTTATGATGAGTAAAACTAAAAACATTACCCTGTAAACATTTATCAGCTGAAATTTAATGCGCCGAATAATGTAAATTGAATTGAATTTTTAACTTCTCATTGGGAATGGAATTTACATTAACATATGCAATATAAATTCAGTTTTCAAATGTTAACTCTTGCTGCTTGAAAAAAAGAAACTCCTAGTTTTGAGAATATTTTTAGTATTTATCTATACATTTTTCTTTAACTTGCAAGGGTGAAATTTTTATTAAAAGGAAGTAATCTCAATAATTTAACATAGTTCATTTGTCATTTGAATTAAATTCATTGATGATTTTGCTATTGAATATTCACAGACAATAACAGAAGGCTTGTAATTTAATATCAAAATAATAATTACTTTTATGTGAAATATTGATAAAAAAACAATACCGTAAAAAAATTGAAACTATGAAGAAACCAAGTAATTTCCTGCATTTAACAAAACTTCACAGTTTACAAATTTTTTTCCAGTATTTCAATGATATTCTTTCAATGGCACGACTACTATAAGGTGATTGTCTTCATCACGAGTCATTTGAATAATATTTCATTTTGAAGCTCCAAACTTTACGTAGGATATCTGAATTCAAACAAAGATTATTTATTAATCATGTAAGCTTTTTCCGGAGTTTTCACCAGAAGCAGTCTTACAAACTACGTTTGAAATTAAATCTTAAAGAATTACGTAACAAAAAGAAAATCTTAGCGCAAGGAATCACCAATGCTTGCTTAAAATTATCCATGTATTATCTCACCATCATACTGAAACTCTTCCTTTCTGCTGTGGAAATGTTTTGACACTTGCAACAGGTTATGGTCTCAGAATGAATATAAATTTTTATTTTACATACATAAAAGTTAATGGGCATATAAATTTTAATTTCACATACCAGACATTTATAAAATGTAACAACCTGTTAACCATTTATAAACATTTCACATGTTAGAATGTGGTCGTGGTAGCCTAGTGGTTAGGGCATCGGCCTACCATCTAGAAGGATGGAGTTCGATTCCCAGTGGTGCCAAAGACCTACTGAGTACGTGCGATATACGTGCTCATTAAATCTGTGGGTTATAAGGCCCTATGATCTGTCGTTGAGCATTTCCTTGGGTGTAAATGGTCTGGAGAAAATTACCCACCCCTCCAAATCAAAGGCAAATTGAGAGAGTGGTTCCTCTGGTGGTGCCATCTATCGGAGTAATCTTAGAGTAAAGACGTATTTTCACCTTCTTGGTGCTCTGATTAAACTAATAATGCACCCTTCTAAATTAATTTCGCATAGCCGTCGACTAGCGATCCTGTCTTGTCCAAGTGTCATTAGTAACAACAACAACGTGTTTGAGCTCTTTATTTTTAATTTTTCCTTATAATCACACTGTATTTTTTAAAACATAGTCTGTTCAAAAGTAACTTTGAAATTGAGGTTATGTCAATGACTTTATACATTCTAAGAAGTCTTTGTTAAAAGTGTTTGTTCAAAACATCTTTTATTTGGATAAAAAGACGAAGATATTTTGATTGGAAGCTTTCATAATTTCTTTTTTTTCATAGCAGTAACAAAAGGACTTAGCAAAAATGTTGATTTTTGGAACTGGTGGAATTTTTTTACAATAGGCCTGTTCTTGTAAAATTATTTGGAACTGATGGTCTTTAGATTACCATGTATTACGCAATAACATTAACCTTTCTTATACTGAGAAAGAGAGAGAGTTTAGCAAAATTAGTCCAGCTTGTGCTGCTACATGGTGAATGTTCTAAGCTTAGGTTGAACAATTTATTCGTCCAATTTTCTTCCTGGGTGGGATAATTGTAGTGGTTGAGAATCCAAATTAAACTCAACCACTACAATTATCTTATACTGAGAACTGAGACTACAATTATCTTATACTACACTATTCTTATACTGAGAAAGAGAGAGTTTAGCAAAATTAGTCCAGCTTGTGCTGCTACATGGTGAATGTTCTAAGCTTAGGTTGAACAATTTATTCGTCCAATTTTCTTCCTGGGTGGGATAATTGTAGTGGTTGAGAATCCAAATTAAACTGTAAGTCTTCAATCCTTTGCGTTCAAAAAGTGACCTTAGCGAGTAACAAATAAATCAAATCGACTGTCAGTAAATTTACTTCAAATTAGTAGTATCTATCTGACAATTGTACCTGACAGTTGGACAATTCATGACTCTTATTTCATATTTGCTAATTTCAGTCAGTTATTGGATAATGGATTTGATTCCCATTATTGCTAAGAATATAATTATTAAGAATCTAGCTTAAACTGTAGGTTTTTGGATTTAATGAACACTTGTATGTAAAATATGACCATCGCGTGATAAATGAATTAAGCAAGTTTTACCATATAAAATCAAAAAATTAAAACAAAATTGCATATGCTTTTAAGAGTTACTGAACTTATTGGAATTCCCAACGTTTTTCAGTTTCGTTTTATCAATTTGATAGATATTGGAAATTTACAATTTTGAAATGAGCATTTCAGTTTTAGAATTATCTTTTCGACCCTTGAACTTAATATTTCCTAAATACATTTCTCAATTATAAATTTATCATGTGTTTCGAAAACATTTACTAATTGTTTTAGGCTCATTGGTGATTGGATGTAGGTTTTAAATGTCAAATGGGCCGCCCAACTTGTCTTGTGGTCAGCGTGCCTGACTGCGGATAAGTAGATCCTGGGTTCAAATCCCGGTTCGGGCATGGGTATACTTTCTCTCTCTATCTATCCTGTCTTTGTGCTTTTCTTGTATGACATGTGTGTAGAGCAAAGTCGTACTTTCATCTTCATGGTGCTCTGATTAAAACGAAAGATGCTCCCAATTGACCTAAATTCGCATAGTCAAAGCATAGCGAGCTTGGCTTGTCCAGTGTCATTAGTAACAACGTCAAATGGTAATTTTAACAATTCATGTGAATGTTTTTGAAAACTGTTCCAGTATTCTCGTGTGTAAATCCAAAATCTAAAAAATACAATTTATTCCTAAAGTTATTTAATTCCAATATGACAAATATTTTTAAATTATATCGAAAATACGCAAATGTTAAGACTTAGCATATGTAATTTCATAAAGAACAAACAGAATGGTTACTTTGTGATTATATTGTAGGAATAAATCAATAATTTTAACAGCATGAAAGAAAATGTCTTCAAATGAGTGAAAATAAAATTTGTTTTTTGAACTGTCATCGTATTTGAAAAATTTACATTTGAAAAGCTAAGAATTTTAAGAAATATAAGATGAAAATGTTTAAAATCACATTGATAAATGAATGAAATATGTTAAAAAAATGAGAAATGGTGCTTCATTTTTTTATTTTCCATTTTTTAAGTTAACAAATAAATTATAGCCAGTCTACAAAATTTTATTCTTTTTTATCAGCATATTATCTTTCTAGCCTTTTCTATTGACATAAGTCATAATCAATGTAAAATTACAATTTGGTGTATTTATTTTTTACATGCTTTATTTTATCATTATGACACTCTAAATAATTTTGTTTTTAAATTTCAACATTAGTTTCTGTAAAAATGTTACTGTAGAAATTTTAATGCTTGATAAGTTAATCGCTTAAAATTTCTAAGCGACTGAAGGCATTTTTTTCGATGTTTTATTGTTGCAAAAGCAAAAATATTGAATTTTCATACATTTTAAAAAGTTTTATCAATAAAAGTTTTACAAATAAGCATACATCGAATTTCGAAACGTATTTAATTTTTGGATTTAAAGACATAATTGTTATTCGCTGTGATTATTTTATATAATTTATTAAAGGCATAAGAAATTTCAAAAGAATGTCTCCATAAAAAAGAATAAGAAAAGTCTTAAATACAAAGTTATTGAAATTAAGCAGCATAAAACTAAATGTTTAAAAAGCATTTGTTTAAAATTTAAGCATAATTTGAAATTTAGAGGGCGTTTTTTTTGAAGTTGTATTAAATTATTTTTACTTATAAAGCTATAAAATATAATATTTTAAGGTAAAGTGTGGTACAGAATGTAAACATTTATAAATACTGACTGCAAAGTAAATTTTAAAGGCAAATGGAAGTGATTGTAACAACAATGAACATAAAATATACAAATGCTTCAGTGAATTATAAAAACATTTGCAAAAATTGCTGTATATTGTATAGATTGACGTAATTACAGGATATTTTCAATTCTCTGACACTTGTCAACGATATTATCCATAAAAATATTTTCAAAATATTCAAAAACATAATCAACAATGTAGCTTTGATTGTCCTTCAATCGGCATAAAAAGTTTTAAGACATAATAAAACTGAATTGTTAATGAGATTCTTTGTGTAATAAACAGTCTAGAAGCTCAGAACTCAAGCTCGTATTTTCTTTGTATTTTCATCAGCGTTAAATACTGATAAATCTTGCAAATTTGGAGTTTTTTATTGGTATCTTTACTATTATATTTAATGGCTTCCAATTTATAGGATTCTTTAGTTAAGCGTTTGAATTTTAATTATTAATGAAATGGAAATTCATCTTAGAGTTAACTTTTTTAGAAGCTGTATTACAATTTTAATGTTGATAGCATTTAACTTTTTTTTTATTTAACATGAAATGGGTTTAAAAATGTTATTACTTATATTATTGATTACGGTGAAATCTTAACTTTTTTTGAGTTTTAATATCAGTGAAAATATTTCATTCTTAAGCAGTTCTAAATTATTTAAACCATAATGGATGTTGCACTGAAACTGTAGTTTTGTTTAAAATTAAAATATAAATTTACATATACTAAAATGCTTTATTTTCAGTTATACAATTAATATCCATATCGAGCATATCCTAAGCCTCCTAAAATGCCTAAGCCATATCCGTTATATGCTCCTCCATATCCATTGTAAATTCCTCCATATCCATTATAAGCTCCTCCATAACCATTGTAAGCTCCACCAAATCCTAATCCTTGACCTCCGTATCCGTAACCCAAACCTCCATATCCGTATCCGGCAACTGCAGCTGGAACACCCAAAAGTCCCTCCTGTCCTGTGTGAGGGGCACTGGAGACGAGGTGAACAGCGGCTGGGTTCTGGTTGGCGGTGCCTGGCTCGTTGGTCTTCACCTGAGCTCTGAAGCCCCCGTGGTCAGCGACGTAGTTGACCTGTCTGTGGATACCTCTGGCGTCGGTGAATCCATAGCTGCCAGTCACGTGATGGCCTCCGGTTCCTGACTCTTCTCGGTGTTGTTCACCATGGTGGTCCTTGATGCTGTATCCGAACTTGTATGGCTGGGGTGCGTGGTGTACTTCGTACAAGCCACTTCCCTGCAGAAAAAAATAGTCAGATATAACTTATTGTGAAGTTTTTGTATTCTATTGAATACAAAAATTTAGAATAAAATTTATCTTAAGATATAAATAAGGAGTAAAACAGATGCAATATCAAAATTTAGTTCTTTTTGTCTGTTTGTTACATTTTTTCACCATAAATTAATTAAAAATATAGCATAAAATATATTCTTTCAACCTTTCTCATTCTCCCCTTGTTAAAGCAAAGAAAACCATACACATGTAAGGAATGAAATCTCTTTAAGCATTTGGATGTTTGAAAATTATATAACTTAAAGTGGCTTTAGCAACAAAAAGATTTTGAATTTATTAATTTATATTAATCCAGAAGAAATATATGTGATAAGTTTACTATCCTAACTATTGAATTTTATTTAACATATCTTTTTTTTCAAGGGTATGGCTGTCAAATTTTGAAACAAAGATTAGGTGAAATATGCTGATTAGATATTGATTTGGGACAGTTTTCCGAAACTGAAAAATAATCATTTCTGGTTTAATTTTTATTTTAATTTATATAATTCGCTCTCTTTACTTTTATATATTTCTCACAATGGGTAATTTTACTGGTATACATAGTTTGGCATGGATTCTGAATCATTACAAGCGTTTATGCCTAAGTTGAAATTTTAACGAAGAACTGTTGATTTTAGAATAAAAAACAATTGAGATATAATCTGATTCAAATATACAAATAATTTTCATTAATTTTACTCGTTTATCAATGTTTTTAATGCATCTTTACTTTAATATTTTTGAACTTTTAAGTGCTTCCTAAAATTTAAATGAATTGTAAATGTTACGGAGATGATTGAGAAGATATGAACAATATTTTATTTCATTTTTTAATTTATTATTTACTATTTCCTACTTCTTGGCAATAGATATTTTATCTTACTTTTTCAAATCTTTAATTATAAGTTAATTAAGCTGGCTGTTAAAAGTTTAGTGGTCGACAGTTAGTTGCATTGATCCCTACTCTTGCCTAAATGTTTGCAGCGGTCTGAAATCATTAAATTACAAGAGTTTGATTGAGTATAATTCCTGAGCAAAAAACAACCTTATAAGGAGCAAAAATAAACTTCAACTTAAATCAATGGTTACTATGAAATACGAAAAGTTATGAAGAAAGTAAAATTCTGCATACCAAAGAAATGGTGGCCAAAGCTGCGATTAAGAGAACCTAAAATAAAGAGAATATTTATGAGTACAAAAATATATAAATATTGTTTTACTGTTAAATTCAGTTAGATTTATTAAAATACATGTATTATGAATCTATTTAATTAACGGTAACTAATGCATTCGATTGTATTGAAAAGTTTTTAGCTATATATTTTCTTGAATCCCAAAAGTACTTTCAATGTTTACTTAATGCACAAAAATATCTAATATCAAAAATGTCTAATCCATCACTTCATAAAATTTGCTAAAAGTAGTAAAAGCTTTAGTTTTAAATTGCTCCTTTTGAATTTAATTTTAAAATTGAAATGGCAACTTAACACAGCTCAATAGTATGAATTTTGAAAATGTAAACCAAATTACAATAAAACATAAAAAATTTTAATTTTGATCTAAACGAGATATGGATTAGTTATATTTCGTTAAAAATATTTAACTTTTATTCAAAGGTAGATTAAGATTAGTATTAGAAACTTGTTTAGCGCACTTATTTCAGTTTTTTTGGTGTTTGTTTGCAGATCTGACAAAAAATTCATTTACTCCCACATCCTATACATAATTTTAAATGAAATTCTTAAAGCACAGCGTATTGTAAAATACGCTGCTCTAAGAATCTTAAATAAAAAAATCTTTGACGTTACAATATGGTGGGAGAAATTTATCACATCAAAAACAACTAGTTTTAATCTCAACAATAAAATTCCGTTACTTATCTGAACTTGCAAATATTATGTGACTTATGTAAAAAATGTTTCATAAAGTATATTTTACTCAGCAGTAGAATTTGCATTTGAATACTTTCTGGTAATTAGCAAACAGTGTGCAGCGAACTGAACTTGCTGCTTTTATTCTGCAATATACTACATTTACATTTCTCTTGAATTCTGTATAAATCGATACTACACCATCTAGTGGTAGAAAGTGGAATTAACTTTCTATTATTAAGATGATATTGTACTACTCAGTTATTGCAACGGTTTGCTTGTACGCGTACAATTCATTTCTTTTCAAACTCTAACTATTATTATCATAATCAAAATGGCTGGTACTTACTTTGTAATTTTTTTTAACAATGCACAATTGCTGGGAAATTTTTAGAAAATAAAGATTTTCGAAGTGATTTCATACTCGAAAATTGTCGTTCGCTATATAAAAATTATAACTACAGCTTTTCTTAATTTTCCCGTGATTGACAATGAACATTTTTTATCTATGCAAATATCAGAAAACAAAAGTTATCAAACCTATACTAATATTGATAAAATTTGTTTTAAACTGTTTAAACATAAAGTTAACAAACTCTGAAAAATCAAATCATAGAATATTGATATTATTTTACTTTAACTTACCTGAGAAAGCATGGCTAAAGTAATTATTTGACTCTACTGTTAATGAAACAGACAAATCATTTTTATACTCTAAACAAAGTAAACATATGCGAATAATTCAGTGCAAATGTTATGGCTGACTGATAATACACTCTAAATTCCACTTTCTATTTTCATTTTTCGGAAATATTACCGCACGTTACACCTGCAAGGAAGGAAAAAAAAATTTTGTTTCAAGGTTGAATTGAACCAGTCAACCTTTCTCAAGATTAAGGCAAATCAGTAATTCTAATTTGAATTTGATTCATATTAATCTTTTACATTCATATGTTTTATTGCACAATGGAAATGATTCAATAAAATGTATCAATTTTGTAATGAATAAATGCAAATGTAATTACATGTAATATGAAATAAGTCAATTTAATCTAATTTAGGGCACAGGTACCGTATAATCCATGCGCCAAATTCTGAGATTGGCAGATTTTCTTATGTATCTGGTAACCTTTTTTTGTTATGTCATACATATGGAGACCTATAAGAATCATGCAGAAAATTCTATTTTGGTAGCCCTAGTGTTTTCGTCATTGCGCACGTCACGATACGTCATCTTGGCAACATTTCTTCATAGCCAAAAAAATTCAGAAATTGGAATCATGGATTATACGGCACCGGTGCCTAATTTAGTTCTATTTTTATTGATAGCGATGGATTTACAGATATCCGGGCTGCTGAAGGTTGATAAAGGTATTTTAAAATTCACCACACACATACCTCGCAGATGCTTTACTTTGCTTTGCTTTACTTTGAGTTCAATAATTCATGACTTTGATTCACTTTTTAGTCCACTTTAAGCAACATACTCCAGTAGAGTTAGTTGTAAACGGAAAAAAATAATACTATAGAGCCTTAAGCAGACACAGAAATTGAATAAAATTGCTTCTTAAGAGAGCTTAGTTTAAATAATAAACCGTAGGCAATTATTTGGAAGAGAATAAACTCCACAAGCTCCACTCCTACAGATGTGTATGCGAAAGCAGACACTGTAACCGTGTCTTGTATTATTTCGCTGCGCATCTTAAATTTATACACTCCCAATATGCCACAATGAATCTTTACCTATTTTTTGAGGATATTCATTGCTCATCATAATAGTTTCTAATTATTGATTAGCCAAGAGTGTCATTGGTAATCATTTTAGTCATCAATTAACTAACTCACTTCATATGATGTAAAAGTCACATGTCGAGTTCTCTTGGCAATTTTATTTTCGCTTGTTTAATTCGTTCGCCGCATAAACTCCATTAAATTTGAATCGAATAGTTTATGAAGAAATTCTGAGGTGACAGTTATTCATCTATTTTGTCCATTTGTTTCCATTTTGTCACCATTTTAACTATAATGATAAGCACTTCTGTAATTTTTTAAAACATTACTCTGGTAAAGTAAAATGGCAACTAAATTTGAACTACTTGATTATTTTTGCAAAAAATTTGGCAATTGCCGTTGATGCTATTAAACTGCTTTATACCATCATATTATATAAAACAATTCTAACGAAAAATTTCTTTTCTTCCAACAAGTTTTCTTTCTTTTTTTCTTTAAAATGCTAATTTTATTCATATTTATTTGCGAAAATTGTTCAGCTGGTTTAAACATATAGGAATTTGAAAGAAATGTAAGTATTCAACGGTTTACTTATTATGGAATGCAATATTGTTAAAATAGAAAAGTATTGTTCTCAAGCTGCTGCATAAAATTAAATTGGAAACACAAAAACTAAATATGGCTATAAGCAAATATATGTTGCAAAAATCTACGCTTAATAGTGGTCCCATGACAAGAATCAAGTGTAGAAGCGCCACCTGGTGATGAATTGACTCCATTAGAACATCATATAAATTAACCCATAAATGTTTTTTGATAACTACACAGTACGTGAATTTTTTTAGGATTGTATATCATACTTTCATTTTTACTATAAGAGCAACAATAAGTTTTGTGAGTGGCGTTTGGGAGTTTCTTTTTAGCAGTAAGTTTTGTACAAAATTATGCGAGTATTTTTATGCAAATTATGTAGATTTGTATTTTGTATAATAAACTGAGTATCATAAACTGAATAATAATTATTAAAATATCAATTTCTTTTTAAATCAATTGATTGACTACGCAGGAGAAAGATATCCTTTTACAAATATGCATAATTATTTGAAAATTTTTAAATAATATGTAATTAAAATGTTTCTTGTTAACCTTCCTTTTTGTTAAAAATGGTTCAAAATTTATAAAATATTAGTTTTATGTTAACTATTGTGTGCATTACAATTAATTGTGTATTTAAACTGTTTTTTTAAACAAGAAAAAATTATCATAACTATTTTAGATGAAGGAACTGAAATTAAGTTGATTAATGCATTAGTAATTCCACAAATATTCTTTTTTGAATTGGTCTATTCTAGCCAAATATTGCCCGTGTACTTATATCCACTTATCTTCCATATCTGTATGTTAAATTTTTAAAAAATGACTACGTTTTTAATGTTTCGAAATAAAATAGATGATATAAATATTAACTTTACTGAAATTAACACGTCTAAAAATATAAGAAATTTTAAGAATTTGGAATGAAATATAAATATTGGCTTTTCATTTAACAGAAAAGTTTTTTTAAGTTCGTAACGATTTTAGGAATAGTAAATTTCTTAGATACAAAGGTAAGTACAAATTAATTTTTAACTATAGCCACTTTTATGTAATTTCATAATTTGGTAAAATTTATATTTAATTCACAGTATTTATTTTATATATTTGATTTTAAAATATTCTTTAAATATTTATTTTAGAAACAATTTAACTCTTTTTTAACAGGCTTCAGATATAACTAATATTCTTTTTATTGAATGAGTTTCAGAACTAATATCTGAATTAATATAAAGGTTTTGAACGCAGAAATCATATTCAAAACTATATATAGTAAATATTTGAAATTTTATATTTATGTTGCGATATAAAACGAAGATCTATCTATCATAGATAAGCAATTTCTTTCGAGTTTTTTTATTGTTCCGGAACAAATTTTAAAATCAGTTGATTAAATGAGAACCTGATACATAAAACACAAACATAATGTTTAAAATATAAATTACTAAGTAGTGGAACCTAATGGCAAATTTTAGTTTTCAATCCTTAGGATAATTTAACTATGACTATATTTATTGTTATTGAGAAAACCTGTTTAAAATATAAAGAACTAAAAAAAAAACTTGATTTAACAAAAATAATATTTTCTCTATTGAAATTGAAAGTGGCTTGAAAAGAAACAATGGAAAGTGAAGAAATGTCCAAACCAATAAAATGAAGGATTAATGAGCTAGTGTTTGGGGGGAGGGAGGGAGAGAGGATCGAAAATATAGTTCTGATGGATTTGATAGGCATTCTAAGATTAATGTTTCATCCTATTTTGTGGTAGTTAAGCCAATTAAATTAACAATAAGATTCATCATCATCATTCATGCCGCGCCAGCCCAGGATGGGCCAACGCCTTTTGAATAAGTTTCTTCCAGCCACCTCTACTGGCAGCCAAACTTCTCCAATTTTTTGTTCCAAGGACCCTACAGCCTTCATCAACTGCATCCACCCATCTCAGCTTTGATCTTCCTCTTCTTCTTACGCTGATGAGTTTTGCAAAAAAAAAAAAAAATTCTCTTAGTGTTTTATTGTCCTTCATTCTAATAATATGTCCAACCAAATTGACAGCTTACTTTAACGTGATGTACAACGTCTGGCTCCTTGTACATTCGCTAGAATTCTGTATTGTATCATCTGCGCCAGACACCGTTTTTCTCCAAAGATACTTCTTAAAATCCTACGTTCAAATAGGCCCAACAGCCTCTCCTCTCTTACAGTCAAAGTCCAAGTTTCCGAGGCATAGGTCAAAACGGGACGGATAAGCGTTTAATAGATCTGTAACTTAGCTTTTCGTGATAGAAATTTAGTTCTTAATACATGTCTAAGGCCAAAATAGGCTTTGTTTGCTACAGTTAAACGTCTTCTTACCTCTGGTAGAATGTCATTATTTTGTTAACCATTGAGCCAAGATAGATAAATTCATCAACTGTTTTAAATTTATAATCACCAATGAGTAGAACAATACAGATATTATCAATTGTTTTTGTTTTTGTCGTCTCGTGCCAGCTAGGCTGGCATTATGAGGTGCGCTGCTCCACTTTTCCAACTGAACCATATTTTGGTGTGGAGTCCGACTTCCTCAGTACACACATGCGATAGGTAACTGCTTATAGGGTAGGACACCATTCACACAAAGACAGGATAGACAGACAGAGAAAGTATATCCATGCGCAAACTGGGACTCAAACTCAAGACCTCTCTATTCGCAGTCTGATCATTAGACAGGATTGGTGGCAATATTATCACTTAATATATTCAATTAACTGATACAGAATTCTCACGATTTGTAAAATTTTGAATAAGCGATTGCAATATGTTCAATCATGTTTTTAAAAAGTATATCATGTTATTTTTCGGAAGTATTATTAGTACTCTGTTTTACAAATCTTTTATAAAATATGTTCATTAGTTGGTATAACGGGAAACGGTCATTCTATTATCTATCATTTACAAAACAGGACATATAACAGAAATTAGTTAGCTATAGAAAATTATGATTATGGGTGAGACATATAATAGAAACTCGTTTTATCGTTCTCCAAAATGTGGTTGGTGAATTTGTATTTGTAAAATAGGTAAATCACGGTAGATATGGAATGTTTTAGACAAATTGAATCTGAAAAATCTCATGTATAATATAGGTCGTTTTGATATTGCTCTGTAAATATTGATTACATATGACGGCAACATATGCTGAAACTTTCAGAACTATAGTAGTGATTATTGAAAGGGTTAACGGATGTTTTGAAGAACAGACATACTCTCGAGGGTTCAACTTTCATCTCAGACTCGGTTGTTTGTAGAGGTTTAAAATCCGCTTTAAATTTTGGAGTCTAATTGTCTTTAGCATAAAAAGTAAGTGAATCAAATTGTAGCGTTAGCAAATGTAGAAAAGATGAGTCATGTAATAATCATGTAATATTTCCCTAATTAAATGTTGTGCTATCCAGATTTGCCTTAGATGATAAATTTAGATTACTCGATTTTTTCAAGTTTCATATTTAAAATACCACACGTGTGATTTAATACCATTATAGATCTATCAAGTAATCCCAAATGGGTACTTGGCAAAAACATTTTTTCATTGTAATCAACAATGTAAAGTGCTTTGTGGTGCATTTTTGGGGAAACATTTCAATTTTTGTCTTAGGTGCTTAATATTGTAGAGAGCAATGTTTAGTTACATAAGCAAAATCCGGTTGTCTTTTCTTTTGTTGATGGGATGCAGTTTATATCCTCATTACAGTTATTTTATCTTTTGATTTCACATTTGAATACCATACTGCGAATTTCAAAAAGATAAGATGTTTCCAGTAGTTTTTAATTTTTGAGATTTACGAGTAATCTACTTTGTAGAAGAAATAAATAAATAAAAATGGAGTAAATAAAAAAGATTTAAATCAGCAAACAACAAAAATGGATAAATGTTTTTAACAGCGGTTTACGCGAATGAAATAAAATACATGTTAACAAAGCATACTACTGAAAAAATTGTAGTAGAGTTTTAATATAAAATTCAATTCCTTGGATAATAAACATAAAATGATAAGAATATGAAATGTTCGTGCTGGTAAAAATTTAATCATTAACATATATGTTATAACAAGTTGCAGTACATGGAATTGGTATAAGATGTTTTATATGGTATGCCATTTCTTGAATAGCTGATATTTCACCCTTACTTTATATTACAATTACTATCAAAATTATGAGTAGGAATTTAGTTCTATCGATAGCACCTCTCCACCCTTGTAAAACGTGTATATGTTTTTCTGAAGAAATCTGTATCGGAAAATATAGTTCGATTCCTGAAGATGTGCAGTTTTTAAGTCCTGAATAATGATATGAGGCTCTAGTCCATAGGTTCCCAAAGTGGTCCAGGTGGACCCCCAAGGGTCCATAGGAGACCACACGTGGGTCCACCTAGATGTGAAAAGAAAACAGGGGTTCACAAGTTGTAAGTTGGGATCCACGAAAAATATTCTGGTTTTCATAATAACGAAAAAAAATTTGGTTTGGATTTACCTATCAACGTAGGCAGGTAGCATCATTCACTAGGTAGGTACTCAAAAATATTCGAGATTCAGTTCAAACACAGAATTGAATAGAACAATATATAATAGTACAAGTGTGCACCACATGTCGAGACTTGCAAAGTGCCGCCCGTGCGCCGTCTCATTAAAAGTATAACTATTTTTATTGTTGATTTACATTCCAGAGTTCATTGTCGATTTTTTGTCAATTGTTGATTGTTTGTAATAATGTTTATGATTTTGTAGAACCACAAGTATTATTTTATAAATAGGACACAAAAGAGAGAAAATGTGCTACATTTTTTTCTTAACACCCCCAATTTAGGGTGATATTTTTTAGGAGTTTTAGGAATACAGTAGAAATGCAGCAGCAGATCTACCGAAAATAGTAAAACTTTGAAAGTGGTCCACGAGAGAAAAAAGTTTGGGAACCCATGCTTTAGTCTATCAGCAACAAATCGTCTCGGAAATCATGATCGATTGGACATAAATCAGGAAAATATCTGCAGACATTGTCGCATTTTTAAGGTGGGTGTCCATAACTTGGCATTACAAAGTGTTAAAATAAAGGAATTGCCAGAATTCAATCATCCATGAATAAAATTCCTGGAAACAAATGGTATGAAATGAATTTTCAGTATTTTGCATACTTTAGGCTTTTAATTTGACATTTTAATGAAAATGCAGAATTCTACGTATTCGCATTTATGTATATTAATTTCAGATTATATAACCGCCTCAGCCAACTCACCTCGTCAATATTATCTTTTCCAAATGAACATGTTGTTTTAAGTATTTTCTTCTTTTTTTACATAAGAATACACTTCTTATTTAATAACTTTTGATTCAAATAAACTGAATAATTTACTTACTTGTAAAAAACCTTGGATTTCAATAATTTTAATGCCAACTGTGACGTTTTATGGGGTTCACGTTTTCCAATTCTAACTTTCTCGAAATCAGCGCAATACATACTATTCACTTATGAATATTAAAATTAATCTGATAAAGCATATATCGAATCGTTGGATTTAATTGAGAATTTCAATCTTTTGCCAAAAAAATAAAAAAATGGTATTGTTGATGAGTAGCATTGTTCCGTCTTCGCGAGCTGTTTACAAAATACGTGAATCGCCAAATGGGATGGTAGGATGACCTTCTATAGTTTGAGTATTTTTTCTATTTTTTGAAATAAAATCTATATTCTTAAAGTGGTATTTTTGATTTTTCCTACAACATCTACTACACTTTATGGTTGTCCTCCGATGTGTTTCTGAACCATGATTTATTGGGAAAGGTAAAAATACATTTGTTGACTAAAATTTAAAAAAAATTTAAATTTAAAATAGTAAATATTGTTAATTTTTAAACAACATACCTTAAGAATGCAAAAAGGGAGATCAGTTGTAAATATTTTTTCTTAGATAACAATTATAACATTTATAAAAACAAAAGAACCACACCCTTCTTTTTTAAAGCGAAGTTTTCAAAATCTCAAGTAACATCGCTTAAATGAATGACGCTGCAGTATATGCAACTTTACTGGGAATTCAGATCATCGATAATTATGTTTTAAGTTGTTGTTATGTGCCAGTAGGTTGGCAATATGGGGTGCGCTGCTCCACGTTTTCAGCTGAACCATATTTGGTGTGGAGTCCGAATTCCTCAGTACACATATGCCATAGGGACTCGTTTATAGGGAAGGCAACCATTTACAAAACATTCATACACAGAAAGGACAAAGACAGTATAGATAGAGAGAGATAGTACATCCATGCCCGAACTGGGATTCGAACTCAGGACCTCCCTATCCGTAGTCAGGGACTCTGACCACTAGACAGGGCGGGCGGCATGTTTAAAGTTAGTTATATATAAATGCTATAATCAAAATTCAAAAATAAATTTAACTTTAATTTTATGTTGTAACCGAACACTCAATATAAATTTCTCTCCGCTTTATGCAGCCATTCCTGAATTTAACCCCAGACAAAAATTCGGTTGACTGAGTAAGTTTTTATTTATATTATCTATATATAATATAAATAAAAACTTACTCATCTAGTTTTTATTTATATAATCTTCAGAGATACACACTTCAGTGCTTGAGGGAATCGAAATACCCTTGATTTTTTAATGACGCTATCTTGTTCCAGAATGTGATAAAAATCACATTCTTGCTTTCAAACCTTCCAAAAATCGTCGATATAGGGTAAACCATAAAGTCTAATGCCACTACTAGAGAAGACCAAAACCATCAGATTGACTTTACCAAGTAACTCTTTAAGCCCGTTTATATATGGAGTTAAAAGTGTCTGAATAATAGTTAAAGAAAGAATCCTTAAAACCGAAATATGAAAAAATATTCACGAATTAGTCATTATATCTTAAGAATATGCAAGTCTTAGCACTTCACGATCTTCTTAAGTACCAAAAGAAAAGGAAATAAAGTAATTTACTGAGCAATATAGAAATGGCTAAAAGAAATATTCATGATTTTCCGAATAACTTAAGCATTGTTTTCTGTCCGTGAAACTCAGAATGAAAATATATAAATTATTTGTATTCTCCAATTAGTATGTTATTGTTGCTAATGATTTTTTTAAAAAATATAACAGTTTGTACGTAGTTTAGTTTTTCGAAACCATATGAACACAACTTATATTTCAGTTATTCGAACAAATTTTAAGAGGGATCCAAATTAGCTGCTTTTAACGAAATGAGCTGTTCATTTTTTCTGAAGTTTATGAGATTATAGAAATAAAGCACACAAATTTATGAGATATCAATACATGTAGTTTTAGAGTAGTTAGAGTTAATTGAATTCTGTAATACTGCATGTTTTGATTTAATTTTTTCAAACAAAAGTTCAAATAAAAAGTTTTAAAAATCTTATTTCAAATAGAAAAAGGCTTTTATTTAAAAAATAATGTAGAAAACAAAGTTATGTGCACAATGTTTTATTTTTATAATTAGGTAATTTACAATTAATATCCATATCGAGCATATCCTAAGCCTCCTAAAATGCCTAAGCCATATCCGTTATATGCTCCTCCATATCCATTGTAAATTCCTCCATATCCATTATAAGCTCCTCCATATCCATTGTAAGCTCCACCAAATCCTAATCCTTGACCTCCGTATCCGTAACCCAATCCTCCATATCCGTATCCGGCAACTGCAGCAGGAACACCCAAAAGTCCCTCCTGTCCGGTGTGAGGAGCACTGGAGACGAGGTGAACGGCGGCTGGGTTCTGGTTGGCGGTCCCTGGCTCGTTGGTCTTCACCTGAGCCCTGAAGCCCCCGTGGTCAGCGACGTAGTTGACCTGTCTGTGGATGCCTCTGGCGTCGGTGAATCCATAGCTGCCAGTCACGTGATGGCCTCCGGTTCCCGACTCTTCTCGGTGTTGTTCACCATGGTGGTCCTTGATGCTGTATCCGAACTTGTATGGCTGGGGTGCATGGTGTACTTGGTGCAAGCCACTTCCCTGTTAAAAATATTTTTTGGATTAAGTCAGAATACATTTTCTGAACATAACTAAAGAGTAAGTTTTGAGTTATTGTTATTGATTGCATCACGATATGCTGTTAGTAATTTTTAGAATATTTTTATACATGGATGTGGACCATTATGTATTATGTGTCTTACAAAATGAATAATATATCAAGGAAAACTCTATTCAAAATTTTAATGATTAATGATAAAATTTATATAGTGCCCGAGGCTTCATAATTTAATGAAACATTCTATGATAAGCAACAGTTAATTTTTTTTACTTAAAAACAACAATCAGCATTCTTAACAATTCTTAACAACATTAATAATTCAACTTCTTATCAAAAAATACTCAAACATATCGTATTAGGATTGAAATATGCATTTTCCTCCAACTATTTTATTTTTAAAATTTCATAATAAATATTTAATGCGTGGATATGGAAATTCATTAAGGATAAACAGTAGCATAATTACTTCGTTTTCTAGTAAAATTATCATTTATAATTTTCTTTTGATATGAGGATCAAAAAATTATTGTTTAATTTAAATGAAATCTGTTTCAAAATAGTGTAAGATAAATAAGTAAAAAGTAATTTTTTTTTGGAACAAAAAAAATATTTTATACTTACCAGAGAAACGGTGGCAAAAATTGCGAAGAAGACAATCTGAAATACAATACAAACCGTTTTATAAAGGAGGGAAAAAAGTTATTCTGCTTTAAGAATGTTATGTTTTCAATGACTGCAATTATAGTAGAAAATAAAGAACTTTAATGATTTTAGGATAACTATGCTAGCAAGGGATATGATATATTTTGTTGGATACCAAATCACGTAAGTCTTGATGGAAATGAGAGAGCAGATGTTGCTGCCAAGGCCCAATCCTGTCCTTGATTCCGCTCTCTGATGTGAGAAAGGCTATAAAAAGAATTATATATTCAATTTGACTGGAATATGCAGGTTGGCAACAAATTACATACCATTTTCTCATTCCTCACTTCATTATCAGTTTTACCGTTATGAAGTTCCGATGTCCGTTTTACTCTCCTTTGTATCGGATACACACGTTTCACACACAGACATTTGCTCTTGAATGAATTAAATCCATGGTGTGAAATGTGTCTGTGGTGAGCCGTATACAATATATCATATTTTAATTTCATGTTGTGATTTTAACCAATAGCATTTACACTTTTTTTAATACTGATCTTTTAACTTTAGTTGATTTATTAGGGGATCGACCCTACAGAAACTTATTCGCTTTTTTGAGAGCAATGGGTTTCTTACATTTTATTTAATTTGTATTATAAATTTTAATATTATGTATATGTCTGATATTTTTTCTGCTTTTTTATATTTTTATAACTAGATTTTAAGATTATTATATACAATTATTTTTATTTTTTAAATTATTAATGTTGCTTGGGTTTTTTTAAAAATTAAATAATTAACTACATTTTTTTTTTACAAAAATCTTACTGTTGTAATAGCATATCCATTTTTGGACCTTGCGCCATAAAACCTAACTAATCATCTCTCTCATTTTATACTTATTCAATATATATGTCCAACAGAGAATTTCAGTTACATTTTTCATTTAAGAATAACATGAATAGTAATTTTGTCACACATAAACTATAAATGTCTCATAACAAATTTAAATCTATTTAGAAAATTAATTCCATTTGATTTGTTGGTTTGATTAAAATCGGGAATACTATATTAGTAAGAAATAAAAAAATTAAAGATAAATTCATTAGAAGCTTTAAATTTAACACACACATACACATATATATATTATAAATGCTTTAAGAGTACACAGGACTTTCACATTAGCAAAATACCACTAAAATATCAAATTTTTTATTTCTGTCTAATATTAATAAATGTAATAAGTGCTAACTAAATCAAAACAAAAATTTCGTTTTTGAGAATTTTTTATAGAAATATCGACATTTTTATAAATGACCACACCCCTTTGTTTACATTTTGAAGCCGTTCGGCTGTTGATTTCGTCTTCTAAAAATCTTTATCAACGGAAATAGTTTTTGCCGTCGGCAAGCCTTACAAAGTTTCCATGATGATTGTTTCTATCTTTAATGAATTGGCAACACTAATTTACATTACTTTTACCGCTTAAGAAGTAAGATAAATTTATTTTATTTGAACATACCTGAGAAATCATGGTTGAGATATAGCTACTCAGCTAGTTGTGAGCTCAATAAGATACACAATTCTTTTTATACTCTTTCGAGAATAAATATTTTAGGAAAATTCAGCCAAAATGTTATGGTTGATTGGTGTTACATTCCAAATTCCACCCTCTGTTTCTATGTTTTGAGGATATATTAACCCCTCAGGCGAAAAAGAATTAGAAAGTCAAGGTTACAAAAAACATTTGACATTTTATGTAATAAAAAAACCAATTTAAAAATTCATTCTAAATAGGAATGAAAGAGATTACAAACATTACGAACTAAAATAAAAAGTTATAAATTGGATTTATTTCATAAAAATTATGATGTAATAGGTATTTGGAAGAAAGTTCTGACATAAATTTAGAAAATTAATGTTGAAAATATCATTAGAATATTCATATATTTTATCATAAAATTAGCTGCCGGTTTTAAATTTGTGATATTTATCTTTTTAAATACTCATTATGAAAATCACGGAATATTTCTGAAGACCGACATACTTTAAATAAAATACCACGTTAGGCATTATTTTAATTTTCATGAAAGTAGTATGAATTCTAATCATGTAATGAAGTCGTACCAGCTCTGGCAATGTGAAAACTATGATTTTTGAAGTGGGATATTTCAGGTTCCGTTCTATCCATTGTTAAGTAAACAATAATTCCGGTTTCTTTTAATAAATGGATATCGGGGTAGGGTTTTCGGAATTTTCCGTGTTTTTTTCCTTGAACAGAAACAATTATCTATAAAAAACTTATTTTGGATAATCTTTTGAATGGTTTACAGATTTTATGGACCATAGGTTCCCAAACCTTTTTTTCACGTGGACTACTTTCAAAGTTTTACTATTTTCGGTAGACCCCCTACTGCTGCATTTCTACTGTATTCCCAAAAACACCTAAAAAAATATCACCCCAAATTGGGGGGGGTTAAAAAAGGGAAAAAAGTAGCCCATTTTCTTGTGTCCTATTTATTAAAATAAAACTTGTGGTTATACAAAATTATAAACATTTATTATTACAAACAATCAATGATTGACAAGAAATCAACCGTCAACTCTGAAATATAAATCAACAATAAAAAATAGTTATACTTTTAATGAGACGGCGCACGGGCGGCACTTTGCAAGTCTCGACATGCGGTGTACAATTGTATTATTATCTATTGTTCTATTCAATTCTGTATTTGAACTGAATTTCGAATATTTTTGAGTGCCTACCTAGTGAATGAGGCTACCTTGATTGGTAAATCAAAGCCAAAATGTTTGTTCTTTATTATGAAAAACAGAAAATTTTCCGTGGACCTCCACTTACAACTTGTGAACCCCTATTTTCCTTTTCACATCTATGTGGACCCCCATGTGGTCTCCTATGGACCCTTGGGGGTCTACCTGGACCAATTGGGAACCAATGTTTTAGACGGACCGATACGCTGTTTTAATGCTGCAATCCTGACGCGGAAATATTTTCTTGCTTCTGATAACAAATCTCTTAGTTCAAGGCAAATCTCGGGTACTCTCCTAATCGTATACAGGTAACCCTCCTATAACACGGTTTTGCTATAACACGATTCGTAAATTGCGGGAAAATTCCTACAACACGTCATCCTATAACACGGTTTTGTTCCAGTGTTAGAGCTTGTTATCGATCGGCGGAAACATGTTCAGAACAGAAACAGAAAACATGCGTGAAACATCAGAAAACGAAATTGGTGCCATATTAAAAGTCGCTAAATCAATCGGAGGCAAAGGTTTTGTGGATATGGCTACTGAAGACATTCAAGAATTATTAGTGGAAGAAGAAGTTGACGAAGCGGATTTGATGGAAATGGCATCCCTGGATGCGAATCAAATAGATTTGAGGCTCTGATGAAGATTGTGCAGTTAAGAAATTTAACATTAAAAGAATTACAAGAAGGCCTATGCTTAGCGGAAAATCTCGAGTCATTTTTCTTGAAAACAGACCCTTCCACGGAAAGAAGTCGAAAATTCAAAAGGGAGCTGCAAAACTGTTTAACTCCTTACCGCGAAATTTACAATGACCTAGTAAGAACTAGTCAGCAAAGTTCGATTACAGATTTTTTAAGACGGGAAAACATACAAAAACTTTAAATAGATAAAAAAGTTCTGAAAGTGAAGGCAATATCGTTCCACTCAAAAAACGTTCTCGGTTGATTGTACTGAGCAGTGACGACGAATAAATTCATTAAATTAGGGTTGCATTAGATTAAAATATTTTTTTCTTACTTTGTGTTGGATATACATTTATTATTTAATGTAAATTAAGTTGCTTATGTCGAATTAAAAAAAATATTTGTTTTTAATAAGTTTTTGGAACGTAACCCCCTTTTTATACTAGTTCTGGGTCTCATACAACACGATTTCACACAACACGGCATTTTCTAGGAACCTAACTACCGTGTTATAGGAGGGTTACCTGTATTTAATTAAAGGAATGTTTTTATCATTTTAATTCATTTAATATCTCTATATAATAAATTATTCTAAGTCAACTATAATAACGAAATGTTTTCAAAAAATTGGAGTGTTGTCTTTAACTGTTGACCACAGATAAATTGCTGCATTTCTGCTACATGAGGTAATAGAAAATTTTCACGCAATGTGCGCATATATCAGGTGAAAGGAAATTTTCTTGCTCTTTCAGAGATATGTTCACTTTTTTGTTACTTAATGATCACGGTTAGGGCACAAAGCCTATTTAAGAAAAAACCTATAGTTTAAAGTGGATTGCAAATATTGATGTCCAAATTCCAAATTGAACCAATGAAACGTTTAATAGACTGTTAATCATGCAAGTAACGATCAGGGTTTTGAATTCACCTACTATCTTTAAAAATTCTGTCTGGAGGAAAACTCTCTGTGGTAATTAAATGCGTAATAGAAGCTTTTTTTATCATTAGGCAGCCAATTAAAAGAAGCCAAAATAAGCAGTGCATAATAACAAAGCTAAGCCAAAATAGTATACTTTAAAACGACAAAATGATACTGCTTTTCTACTTTTGACAACAAAATGCATATCATATTATGGTATTGAGAGATTCTTCTATCTCTTTGGATCAGGGCAGCATTCAAGATCTGTGAAAAAGTCTTGGAAAGAAATTGATATATCTCTCCAAATGCTTTATAATCAAATTAAATAGTTCGTGAGGTTGCATCAAGGACTAAAAATCTTTAGAAAACAGTGTAAACACAGCTCATTTCTCAACATTACAAATATATATATAGATATATATACCCGGTGGCTCAGTGGTAGTGTTTCACGCTCCCATGACACAGGTCCGAGGTTCGATCCTCGGGCTGGGCAAGGTTGACTCAGCCTTTCATCCTTCAGTGGGTCGATAAGTTGAGTACCAAACATGCTTGGGAACTAAACACTGGGGGTCTAACGTTAGGCTGATCACCTAACTGGGACATATGCTTCGCACCTCATGGCCTCGGTCATGAAAACAGTAATGGGTACTGTAGGCCTTGGCCCACATGGGCTGTCGTGCCATGGAGTTATATATATATATATATATATATATATATATATATATATATATATATATATATATATATATATATATATATATATATATATATATATATATGTATATAAATATATATATATCAAGATCTTAATGCACATATTTTTTCATTATATATAATCACGCAGTTCTTAATCTAGGACAGCTAGAACATAACTACATACATAGCAAGGCAGACAATTCTTGAATTGTGCCTAAAGTAAACAGGTTTAGAATGCTTGCCAATCACTAAACACCTCGTAATTTTGAACCGTGATCAGGTGAAGAGATCGTACCTGAGCTGCACCATCCTTTTCACATCATACCAGCGGAGGGATTATAAACATCGAGATTTATGTGAAAACATCCCCATTCCCGGGAGCTTCAACAATCGAATGAGGGAAAATGTGGTCACCCTCTCAATCACTTTCCATCATATTATGACAAATATAGTGGCGCATTATTGATCTTAACGGACGCGTCGTGTAGATACTGATCCATAGGGGCTTGGGGCAGGATTACAAAAATATATCTCAATTAATTTTCCCTGATCCAATCTCAATGGCTATTTAAGTATAAACATTGAATTCTCTTAAGGAATACTAATGTTGATTCTTTGGTATTACTTAGGCAGAAAGATAGGTATTACTTTTATAAACACATCTTTGTTTCACAATTATAGTTAAGAGTTAAACGTGTTTTTTTAAAAAACAATGGGAGAGCTTCTTTTATTGAGTAGTTGGTACATCAGGTATTTTACAGTTAAAGACAGAAACTTTAATAATGTGAAAATTATTTCATTATTATATCTGTATATTAAATATAAAGGATTACATATTTTTCAGTATATATATACAGAGAGAAAGATAATATTTTATATTTATAACTCACATGTGTGTGTGTGTGCAAATACATTCAATAATCTTACGATTCATAAAAAAATAGTTTAAGCACGCGTAATAAAACAAAATAATAATTTAATATTCTATTTTACTGACTATATATTTAATATTGTCCTCATCTAATCGTAGATTAAATATGTTTCAATTTTGTTGTAATTGAAGTCCACATTAGTGAATAATACGTAGAATAATGCTATGAGAATAAACTTGATATTTTGTTTACCAATGCTATTCATATAATTATAAAAAATTGCAGCTAATAGTACCTCATTTGAAATATCAATTAAGAAAATGAAGAATGATATAAGCACATACATTTTCGGATTTTAATTGGAAAAGTCGGAATTTTATAAGTTAGTAGTTTTAAAAATATGTTTTATTGTTCATCAGGAGATGGTGTACAAGAGGAGGCATTAATATTTCAAATTTTGTTACCAAACTCAAAACTTTTAATGCATCATCATTGTATATGCAGATCAATGCTACTCTGAAATTTTTATAATGGTTATTGGGGATAGTTGCGTAAATTCTTAGCAGATTCTTAAAAGTAATGCTCAGAGATGGCAGAACCAAATGGTTAATGATCTGTCCTTTGGTTCAACGGCTTGTGGATTCTAATCTTACATCGGGATTCGATGCTTGTAGTGGTTGGGAATTCTCTTTAAACTATGAGTCTCACTCTAACTAGCTATCGGGAACAAAAAATGACTGTTGAGTGACAAACTTTAAAATAATGGATCAGTTTTAATGGTGGCTCTTTGTTTATTAGAATCATGTTCTTCTGAGAAGATAAGGCGAAAATTCGTTTCAATGTTTTATTCCTTGATAATGATGAAAAATTATATAAATCTTAACTGTCCAAGTCGAGTTTTAATATATTAAAAAATCACATTGAATAATTGATTTTCCACATCTTTTAAATCGTAATTATGGTCAGATATGTATGAAAAGTCCTTCTGAAAATTAAGTACACAATATTAGCTTGAAACAGCTAAATGACAGCTTCCATGTTTAAGTTATCCACTACGTAGTATTAAATGCCATCAAGTCTCCAGTAATATTGTTGTAGCACTATGAATTTTGCAGTGCCAGATTTCAATTTCAATGTTCTAATAGACATATAAGAAAATGAAACAATACTGAAGTTGTGATTTCTCCACGTTGGTCTGTCAAGGTAAGTTTTTTTTGAAAAGTTTGAAAGTGGAGCTGTTGTTCATAAGAAAACAAAAATGAAACATTGCTATCCATTCTAGCTTCTAGAATAACCATCAGACAGTGTCAATTTATACAACAGATGATCTGATGCATTACGAGAATTCCGTTAATAATAGTCACCAAGTGAAAACGATTCATTCACTTCAAACAATATTTACGTTTGTATTAAGTTGGGAAATAAGTTCGTAGCGTTTTTACCAAAGATTTTTATTTAAACAAAAAACAATAATTATAAATCAATAAGTTAATCAATTATATATTCCCCGTTGCGGTTTACAACTACTTCCCACTTCCCGATCCATTTGTTGATTCCTTTCCGCCAAAAATCACCTCGTCTGGTGTCGAAGAGGTTATTTGGCCATTTTTTAAGGACCTCTTTGCTATCGAAGGTAATGTCCTTCATATGGTTTGACAAGGAGCTGAAAAGATGGTAATAGGTCGGTGCAATATCCGGAGAATACTGTGGATGCTGAAGGACCTCTCATTCGAGTTCTTGGAGTGCGGCTTTGACGACTTGTGCAACATGGGGCATGGCTTTGTCGTGAAGGAATATGGTTTGATCATTTCGATCAGGTCTTTTCAGTCGAATAGCCTTATTCTCGCGGTGTAGATGGGCAATGTAGAGCTCCTCGTTGACTGTGGTATTCTTTTCAAGCATTTTCCAGAGCACCAAGAGGATCTTAAAACCTGGCTTAAAAACATGCATAGCTTTTACAGCATAAAAATAGAGTTCCTCCGGGTTTTCTCAGGAGAATTGGTGTTGCCTTCTTCCGGTTATTGACAGGCCATGACTTATCTTCAACAACACCTACATAGAATTGGGCTCTTGTCCCTTGTATGACCGTGGCTCTATGGATGGACGTCATCTTTGGGAGTGTTCTGCTCTGAAAGATATAGACACTGGAAATATTTCCCCTTCAGTTCTTCGCATCTTTACTGATCAGCAAAACAGCGCATGGCCAATTGGCCAAGACTGGGCGTAGGATAAAAAAAAAGAATATGATATTGAAATCTATTTATATTCTTCAGTTAAAGGAAGATATTAAAAATTCTAGCTCGAACTTTTAGGTATTTTTCACGAAGGTGTTGACTTATAATGGTATTTAGTTTCTACAAAGAATTTTTATTACTTATAATCATCAATTTTTATTACTTGATAGTAACAGATGCAGTAAATTATTACTTACACACCTTTTATATTATTTTGAAGATTTCTCCAAAACAAAAATTAAATATTAATTTTGTTTTAAAAACCTAAAACAGCCATTAAGAATTACAGTTTTTAAATAAAGTCAGCCTATAATCGATAGTGTATGTTATATTTTATGCTATGAAGAAAAAGTGATGGATATAAATGTTTTGAATTATTTCAATTTAATGTTCATTAATCAACTTGAATCATGAAAACGCGCATAAGTCTAAAACCAATTTCTCGTCCTTCTTACAACTCAGAGTTTTATATCGCAATTTTTCCTATCGAGTTGAAATTCATCCCCGAATGCATTTTTAAGGTTTTATTTCAGAATGCCTTAATTATTACATTGTGTATTTATGTAATAAGGTAAAGAGTAAATGATTTTTACTATGCGATCGGCTTATTTGCACCAAATATATACATGTTAATCACTTTATAGATTTTAATTAGTTATCTTATTTTTTCAGTGATAACGTTTATGGTCGTTAAATTAAAAATATTAATTATATATTTTTAATTAAACTGCTACAAACATTATTATTTAAAAAAATACTATCAAATCTAAACAATTTCATAAAAATTCAACGTAAATCCAAATTTACATTTCTAGTACTACCCAACATTTTATTTCTCTTTAATTTTACTCTCGAATATTTATACAGGTCGTCAGAATTTTTTATATCTTTAATAAGAAACAATAAGTCAAATTGGATTTAAGATTATTATGTTTAATCAACACACATTAATAAATTTTAACCATTGGCTAAAAAGTTAGATTCCAAACTCTAAGAAAATTTCTCCTCGATTTTAGGGCAGTTTTTTTAGGTTAATTCAGGATTAATCGCCAAAATCTGACATCGCTTACACTATTCCTTTGAAAAAATTTTTGTTTTTGAATTTGTATGCTCTCAAAATGTTGATGGTGTTGACTTGTATTGTGTAGCTTTTCAAATTTTCTGAAATCGAAAAATCATTCAAAGCATAATGTTTACTTTTCCCTTTGTTATCTATCATAAATTAAGTATTCTAAAAAAAATGATCCCTATTAATAAAATAAAGTTATTCCCTAAAATACAAAAATTATATTAGTGTGATTTTTGGTGTGTTGTATTTATTCATTCACAGAGGCTGAACTGGATGCCAAATAGTTTGCGCTTTAGCCCTTAGTTTTCCTATTCGTATCTTTGATTCCTATTCGGTTGTTAGCAGTAGTTCGAAATCATTGTTAGATCGAAAGTCGCAATCCAATTATTCTTTGTATCCAAAAAAATGAACGTTGAGTGACAAACAAACCAAATATTTATATAGAGTTTGTACTGTAGTTTAATTTACCCACCTTATCAGGATTTAAGATACAAATAAATGGTTAGAGTTTTGCTTGTTTAATCATTTGAAAGACATTTAAAAAAGATTTTCACTTAAAAAAATCAAAATACGAACACTAGTCACTAAATTAATTAATGTGTGTACCTATTATGTATATCATAAATTAATAATTCCGCAAGTGAAGCTTTAAAATTAAACTTCAAAACTTGCCATTGGAAATATTAATGTAAAATTGTGATGTAAAAACGAAAAGAAAATCCCTTTCATTATTTTCCGTATAGGATTGATTAATTATCTACATTAAATTATCATCACTTCGTAATCTTCCTAAACACTTGAAAATATTTTATTTTGTAAAGTGCCTTAGATGATTTTTTTATTATTACTTTCTAGATTCGAAAAAAATTGAAACCATTACTTTTTAACAAATTGCAACATTTTAGTCTACTAAATTCTACTTATTTGATTCTTATTTCGGATTAAAGATAAGAATTTATTTTCCATTGTAATTTTTCATTTTATAAATAGTAAATAGAAAGTTTGGGTATATACTCTGATAGTTATATTTTCTTTCATTAAAGTTATGGGAAATGTAGTTAAATATATTATGCATTAATGCAGATTATCATTTAAGGCAAGTAATCATGCAATTCTCAAACGAAACTGAACTAAAAAAAAAAAATTGTCATCATATCAGAGTATGCATTATATCGGAGATGTCAGTCTTTTATTAAATTAGTATTATTTGATGCATTTCGTTAAGGAATTTTGTTATTGGCTTCATCTCTTTTATTTTCATTGGATGCTTTAAGAAATTCTTTCTGTTTCAGAATTCAATATTTTTTAAAACAAGAACACACTTTGTAACGTAAGTTTCACTATGTTCAGGCTGATGACTAAGATAATCTGATAATCTTAAATACTTTCGGTCTTTAAAAAAATTATTTGACAATATTTAAATAAATGATATTCATATTTTCTATAAAATACGTCATTCAAAGTTAATATTTGGGAAATGAAATGAGTAAGGGAACATCTTCTTAATAAAAATGTGGGAATGGGAACATATATAAATGATTAGTGCACCTTAAAAATGCTGGAAAATATTTAAAGTATGTTGTAAGTACAAAAACACTTTTCTAGTTTCAATAAATAACACATTATATTTGCAAATGATTTATTTTTAGTAATGCATATTATACAGTTAATATCCATAACGAGCATATCCTAGGCCACCCAAAATTCCCAAGCCATACCCGCCATAGCCTTCACCATATGCTCCTCCATATCCATTATAAGCTCCTCCATATCCATTGTAAGCTCCTCCATATCCATTATAAAGTCCTCCATATCCATTGTAAGCTCCACTATATCCTAATCCTTGACCTCCGTATCCGTAACCCAATCCGCCATATCCGTATCCGGCAACTGCAGCTGGAACACCCAAGAGTCCCTCCTGTCCGGTGTGAGAGGCACTAGAGATGAGGTGAACAGCGGCTGGGTTCTGGTTGGCGGTCCCTGGCTCGTTGGTCTTCACCTGAGCTCTAAAGCCTCCGTGGTCAGCGACGTAGTTGACCTGTCTGTGGATGCCTCTGGCGTCGGTGAATCCATAGCTGCCAGTCACGTGATGGCCTCCGGTTCCCGACTCTTCTCGGTGTTGTTCACCATGGTGGTCCTTGATGCTGTATCCGAACTTGTATGGCTGGGGTGCATGGTGGACTGGATAAAAGTCACTGCCCTACAGAGAGAAATAGTTGTTTTATTGTTTAATGAAACTATTGCATAAGATATGCAAGGCTTAGTACATACATATATATAATTGATGTCATTTTAAAATGCTTGAAAAGGACATCAACTATAAGGAATGATTTACTCAGCATTTTTATTATTTTCAAAATATTGAAGCATATAAATCACTTATTTATTTAAAATATTTTAAGGCTTATGTGTTTCAATCCCAATAAATTAAATTACTTGATAACTTTTAAGTATCCAATGAAACAATATTTCAAACTGGATACAGGTAAGATTTCCTTTCCGACAGATAATTTTACATTTGCTCTTTTTTACGTGAAAGTTCACGCAAAGAGAATGTAAGACGGTTTAACCTGACAATATAAATTTTTATTCTTTCTGTCGCTTGATTTCTATGAAGAGATAATTAATTCTATAGCAGATTCATTCAAAGGGAGAGGAAACAGCAAAATAGTAAACATACCAAGGCAACTGTAGCCAAAGCTGCGATAAGAACAATCTGTAACGAGAAAAAGAGATTAAGTAAATTCAAAAGTGAAAAAAATTGAGTTAAAATGAAGAAACAATTTATACTAGGATATAAAAAATTCAAGATTTTCTGCATTTTTTAATGCATCTTATTACTATAAAATATGATAATCGATTAAAAAACAAAACTAGTTTCGTAATTTGACCAATTAAAATCCTCTCAACATTTTCTCATATTAAAATTTAACAATTAAAAAATTTAACGAATTAATTAAATTTCAATAATTACAAGGATTTTTGATGTATTTAAATAATTACTATAGATAAGAAAATAACTTATTAAAAGTGTAATCATTCTTACTTATAAAAAATAATTATTTCAGTTCTCAAAAGTAAAGTTATTGTTATTTTTTTTTAAAAAAGTTACTCTTGTTTACTCTAAACTACTTACTTAAATATATTTTTAAATTAAAAAGAGTATAAAAAGATATTTTTGAGGAAAATTTTTTGTAAGCGAAAATAATTTTCTTGACTTTTTTGTGTTTACTTCCCGTTTTATTTCCTAATGATACAGTAATCAACATATTTTCGAAATTTATCTCGGGATTTTGTTAACAATGCATGAAAAATATTTATTAGAAATAATTTTTATTTTCACGAATATTTAGATTCAATATATTTTGTGTTTATTACACGTGTATGAAGCCTTTTAATTGTTGTTAAAAATAAGTCTAGATAAAAGTAAGTGTGACATGAAAAGTTTCTTTTAGTATACATAGAGTTTCAAATAATAAATTAAATTCCAAATCTAGTTTAGCCATCAGCAACAGATATTTTATTAGGAATAAAACATTTTATTATACTTTTTGTCGTTTATTGAAATTTATAGGAAGAAAAGAAATGAATTTAAATGATTTATTTGATATATAGATAAAAAAATAAATCACATAAAAGTACTTTCCTTTTTTACTTATAATATTTAAATTTTAAATGTAAAAAATGACTTTAATTTTTTAACCTTATAGAGGTTTCTTTATATTTAATGAATTAAATAGAAATACAATTGCAGAAACTATATAATAACTTATAATTTATTATAAGTTATGGAATAGCGCACACATAATATTATTATATATAATGTTACAAATGTGATATTTAAAGAATTTGATACTAAATATAAAAGATGTAATTGTCAGTCTCGATGCATAAAAATATGAAGATATCAAAACAAAAGTTGTATTTTGCACAGTAGAATGAATGTAAATAAAATAAATGACTAATAATAAATATGCATAAAATTTTTTAATTACATGGTATTATAATTTTTTAAAATTTACCTGAGAAATCATGGTTGGTTTTGGTTTGTTATGCTTCTTTGTGATCATGGAAACGTAGTGAAACCCTTTTATATGAAAATGAAGAATGTGGGAATTTCGAAAATTGTTCAGATTAAATGTTTCGGCTGACTAAACCGCATTCCGAATTCCACTTTCCATTTCTATTTGTGTTAATGTATTTTTGCGGCAAGAAAGAACAGTTAGAAGATTGTGAAGGCCACGCTGAGAAGTACTTGACCTTTAAACAAAAGAAAATAATTTCAAAACTCAACTTTTAATCAGAACATAGGAAATTCGGAGTAACTTGTTTAATCATGATAACTCGCTAACTGTTGAACTTGCTTTTATTAGAGCCTTGCAACTTGCAAGATATGGGAATAAGGAGTTCAAAGAAGTACATAGATTTTACACATGTTTTTAATAGTGATAAAACAGTATCTTGTGTATCCTTTAAGATATTAATAATATCTTGCATATTAACAACATTTCATAATTAATTGCTATTAGGAAGAGAAGATTAGTTCATCATTTGGAATCTAAAATTATGTATTATTCGTTTTGAAGACAATGTGAAGATAGACAACAGAAATAACAGATAAGCGCAATATAAAAATGTTTTTCCATGAAAAAACAACAACAGATAAATAGGGTTATAGTTGTAAATTAAATACATTGGTCTGACTTGAAAGGTTAGTAAGATTATACAACCTGTGTTAATGATTCGTGTAACTAATGAGTAAATTGCAGCTAATTTAAAATAATTAAATAACACAGTTCTTTTAAGTGTGATTTTTTAGTATAGAGTAAGAATAATATAAAGATAATATCTTATTCAATGGAATATTTTATTTTTCTTAGTTATTTCTAGTTAAAAATAATGTTGGAACTGCGTTGCTGATCTTCTATACCTCTGTCAATTTAACAAGATTTTTTACAGGTGTTTTTAAATCTGGTATAAAGAAACAAAGCTTTCTTTTTAGAATGGAGCATTGAAGTCATTTTTTATTCTCTATTTTATATGTGAATAAATTCATTAAGAAAATTAAAACTTTTCGCCAAAGAATGATTATGAAGACTGAGATGCACGTAAGCGAATTTAGTGGACTTCACCATTCTTGTATTTGATGTAATCCCATTAACTAATACTCATGATGTCTGATTAATAAAATTTTTAGCACCATTATAAATAAAATTTTAACTACGGAAATACATTAATGAATTGTAATAACAAAACAAATTGTAACTTCATAACTTTACACTTTTTGACGTTATGTATAATTTGCGTTATTCGTATGGCAAATGGAATTAAAAGAGCATTTTAAGAAATCAAGAAGCATATTTGAGACTGCCTGACTACAGATAGGGAGGTCCTGGGTTCGAATGCCGGTTCAGGCATGTATGTACTTACTCCCTCTCTCTATCCTGTCTTTGTCCTTTCTGTGTATGAATGAGGTGTGACTGGTTGCCTACCCTATAAATGGGTACCTATGGCATGTGTGTACTGAAGATGTTGGACTCCACACCAAAATAGGGTTCAGTTGGAAAAGTGGAGCAGCGCGCCCCATAATGCCTGCCTAGTTGGCACACGACAACAACAAGAACAAGTATATTTGCAGACATTAGTTATTAATTTTTTAAATGTTATAATTTGGTGCTTCATTCTGACATTGAGTGAAAGAAAATTGTTTTCGATGATAAAACTTTTATTTTTCTTTAAAAGATGCGTTACAAATCTTCATTTAGAATTATTTTCTGTTTAACAGTCATCGTCCACAAGAAATATTTATTTTAATTTGCAGCTCTCATCTCGAAAAGCAGGTGGAGGAAGAATAAAACCGCAACTGAATTATTATATCAAGAATTTATAAATTCATTAAAAATTGTCCATTTTCACCTAACTTTTGACTTTTAACAAGATATAAGACTTTGAGTATTTCGTAAAGAATGTGAAATGTCTTACTAATTTTATGCTATTGCTTTTTCTAATTAGGAATGAAATTCAGTGAATAATTTTCGATTTTTAAATATAATATATTATTCAAATTTTTTGCTCCTTAACTGTTATCATTGGTAAGGTAATGCCTTTACTACCATTGATCTCTTTTCATGATAAGGAACGGAAGATAAACTTCTTAAGTAGATTAGTTTACCTATTTTTAACGAACTATGCAAAAGTTGTTAATGTTTGAAAATTCTTACAAACGTTCAAATGAATTAGTCAATGTCTTATGCACATGATTTGATTCGAATTGGAACTAATACATATATAAAGAAGGTTAACATTCTATTGGAATTAGTTAAAGGATCCAACGAATTATTCGAATGTGAGTAAAGTACTCTCCCTTATACAGAGATCTCAATTATTAAAGTACAGATGAACGAGAGATGGCATGTTCCTGCAAACCACTAATGGCACATCGCTAGAAGCCCTGGTGGGGCACTTCGAATCTAGGGTACCAGACAGCAACAAACAGTTCTTTCATGATTCATTAGTGGACATATTAATGCTCTCGTTTTTCATCAGGGACAGAAGAACTACCCGGATTGCCTCTGGTGCGGAGCCGTGCAGGCCTCCCCTGCCAATATTCTGGACTGCTTGGATTTTGCCAAAAGTGACACTCTTAAAGATCCTACACTATTTTTGGACTTGTTGGAAATAATGGGTTTCATGGATATGGTCTAGCATTGCTTGATCATCTGGGATTAGCAACAACAACACGAATTGTTGATCAAAGACCGTTGTAGGATTAAAATTCTGTTATAAATTTCTCAGAGTTTTTATGGTATTTATAAATATTGTGATTTTTTCAAAAACTAATCTATTAGCTTTGTTTGCTAATGAAATATGCAACTCAATTTTTGCCATTACATAAAGTGGGTCTTAAAAATTTTCTAAACTTTGTTTAAATCACTTTTGAAATTTTCGAAGTTGAGAAATATGAGTATACATTTTAATATCATTTATTATTTTCGTGAATATGACAACTAATTAACCGGGTAGAAATTTTCAACTAGGATTCCGATAATTTTTTTAAAGCGTGCGTTAGTATTTTTCACCGCAGAGCAACAAAACTATTAAAGGTGGAACGTTTTAAAAACCTGTTCCAGTTCAGTGATTTCTTCGCCGAGTGGTTCGCGCACTTTCTTTCCGTTCAACAGTTTGTGGGTTCAAATACTGGCTTCGGCTTTGATATGTGTTGCTTTCATTTCCAGCAACTGTGATTTTGGAGAACTTTGGATTTTGTCAGACATTCGCAGTGCACTGCAACATCTCAGTGGCTGGTCCTCTATAAAGGATGAAACAAGTTTACTTATTCTGCTGAAAATGAAAATGATCTCCCAAGAACATGTTGTACATCTCTAATGGATTACATTCCATGTAAATATTAGTGGCAATGAGACAACAGATCGATTGTCTAAAGAGGGCAGTGAGGAAGATACGCCCACTGATTCATCACTTATATATCAGGAACTTTACTCTAGTGAAAAATCTAGACTTAATTCAATCTGGTAAATTCCAGCAACACACCAATGGTATTCTGGAACATCACCTGGAACTTTTCTGGATACAAAATGTGACCGAATATTTCAGACTGCTTTGGCCAGATTCTCAAGTGGGCATCTAAAGTGTTTATCGCTTAAACATGGTACAAAAATGTATTCCACTTATAAAAAATGCTGTGAACATCCTATGATAGAACACCGAAACATATTCTTGATTGCATCGGACTTTCCCGGGAGGATTTATCCTCAAATCCCTTGCTTGTCATTGACTTTCTAACTGTCAACAATTTAAAGGAGTTGATCTGACAAATGTCAGATCTTTAAAGAGGATAAGCCAACAACAAAAAAAACAGAGTGGTTGGGAATACATTTAAAATTATAAGTTCAGGTCTTTTTTATTTATTACAATTGTGCCTAAAAAATTGATTTTACACCACTAATTCTCACAGCGTATTCTGCCTATGGATAGTAAATATTAAAAATACAGGGACAGTGAAGCAGTCAAGATGGTTGACATAAAAAATCTGATCTTATTTAAATAATGACATAAGGGGAAATCCAAAGTTTAAAAAATACAAATACGTTGACAAAACTATGGCCCGTAGAAAGGAAGTAAAGAGCTCCATTTGCGCCTCCAGAAAAATCATTACCTTCTGATCTATTAATTGAGAAAGTTCAAGCCTTAAAGGCAGAATCACATGATGCCTTCTTGTTTATTCTAACATCCTGTCTTTTCTGGATCTGTAATTTTATTGAAGGGAAAGAAATGATAATCGAAGGTCTCTGGTAAACCCATTCACCATTTTTGGCCCAAAAGTCAGCAACCTCATTTCCAGGAATTCTACAGTCAGGTGGAATCCAATGAAAAGAAACAAATACCGACGTTGCAATATCCCTAAACTGCAAAATGTTGATATTATCAGTATATTGTGTATTTGCCATGGATTGGAGAGTCGATATAAAGTCAGACAAGATAACATTTTGATAGAAACAATGCTTGGCATACAACTGCTTTTATGAGATGTAAACAGCTCCAATATCTCCATCAAAATGTGTAGAGGGATTGCAGGTGTGAGCACGAGACAAAGAAAATGATCACAATACACTCCAAATCCGCGCTTTCTTCTTCATCAGACATGGATCCATATCAAAAGACATATGATGACCATGAATCACTAGACTATTTGTTTCCAATACCAAATAAAGCATTTGCGTGAATCTGTTCGCTCATGTCACTCTTACAAACTTCAAATGAACCAAGAGCACGCCGAAATTTAGAATATAAAAATGTTCCAATCTAATTAATTAGCCTTCATATGCAAAAATTGATCGTTGAGTGACAAACTAAAAAATCAAAAGTTAATTTTATCCTGTACAGAATTAAATAAAATGTCCACATTCATTGTTCATTCTCTTCTAAATTCCGAATTTGAGTTCATTTTAAAGTCATATTCATTTTTTTCAAAAGATTTCTACTGATAAATATGATGATTTGTATTGAAATTATAGACTTTGAAGAGAAAAGTGAAAGTTATAACGAAACGTTGTTAGATTGCACTTCGCTCCTTCATAAGCTATTCGAGAGGAATGAGATTTAGATATATTAATCAAAATAACAGTTGAGTTCACTTGAAGAGTGGTGTAATTGTATTAACCATGAATAACCAGAATATTATATGGACATCGTAAATCAGTCATTAAATCTGGTTTCTAACAGTATGTATTATTAAGAATAACAGTCTCAAAGAATAATTTTAATATAGTTTGCGTGTTTCTTAAGCTACTTTTAATTTTAATATTATAGTAATTAAATCAAAAAATCTTATTTCTATTTTTAATTCATTTCTCAAGGACAGCATAATAAAAGTTAAATTTTCATTAAGATAATAAATGCGGTTCCTTATGACATTGCTTCACCTTAAATTTTGTGAAACATGTACTTTTTGACAGTTTGCTTCTCCAAGATAATCTTTGCAGAAATGCTTGAACTTTATAGTCTTTACCTTTCTCTCAGCCTTACAATGAATCTGCTTATTCATTCATTCATTGCCGTGTGCCAGCTAGGCTGGCAACAAGGGGTGCGCTGTTCCACTTTTCCAACTGAACCAAATTTTGCTGTGGAGTCCGACTTCGTTAGTACACACATGCCATAGGGACCCGTTTATAGGGTAGGCAACCATCCACATCTCATTCATACAAGGAAAAGACAAAGACATTTTAGATAGAGAGAGAAAGTACATCCATTCCCGAACCGGGTTTCGAACCCAGGACCTCCTTATCCGTAGTCAGGCATGCAGACCACTAGACAGGTTGGTCGGAGAATCTGCTTATGCTTTTGTAAATTAATCATTTCAATGTATAAAATTATTTAAGCACTGTTTATTTATTATTGTCTGAGATGTACATTAAATGTAAAGTAAAAGCAGATAGAATATATTCTGTGAATAGAGAGAGAGATAACTATGTAAATATCAGAAATAATAGCTAAAAATATAATTTATACAAAATATAGTATAAATATATTAAAGTATAAAAATTCTGAATTCATTATTTTATTGAAAAAAAACTTGTCGAGGATATGGAAAGCAATTTTAATATATATTTATTATTTTATAAAGATCATACTCATCTAATCGTAGTCTATTGACACATAATAGTTCACCATGAAAATTTCAGAATATACACATGAAAATGGATTTTTTGTAATGACTTAAAATTGTTTCAATAAAATTCCTGGAAAATATGAAAAATGAAAAGCATTTCAATAGTTCAAAATTAAAGTATGATCTCTTAAAATTATTAAAATGTTACCAATTAGTATTTAAAACATATTTCTTATGTCATAAAATTATAGGATTGTGCAATTTTTTGTAGCATTATATGAAACTGTAACTAAAGATTCAGCTCATTGTGTTTTCTTACGTAATGAATAAATAAGCTATATAACCGAAGCTCTTATAATCTGCTGAAAAAAGCGGACTCGAATAGAAAGTTGTGAATATGATGCTGCAAACTCTCCCGATTATTTAATTTAAAATTTATAAAGGTTACAGTAATATAAGAACCATTCAGCTCTATGGCCCCAGATCTGTTTCAAGACTTAGTAAATGTAAGCTTTATGCTTGGATAATAGATTGGCAAGAAACGATAATTGTAAACGAGAAAAATTGAAATTGCATTTTGGATATTTATGAATTTTGTTGTTGTTGTGTGCCAGCTTGGCTGGCAATATGGGGTCCGCTGCTGCACTTTTTAAACTGAACCATATTTTTTTTGTGTATAGTCCGACTTCTTCAGTACACACATGCCATAGGGACCCGTTTATAGGGTAGGCAACCATTTACAACACATTCATACAAGGTAAGGACAAAGACAGGATAGATAGAGAGAGATAGTACATCTATGCCCGAACTGGGATTTGAACCCAGGACCTCCCTATCCGTATCAGGGACTCTGACCACAAGACATTATGAATTTTAATAAGAGAATTTGATATTTATAGGTTCCTAACTAAAAATAAAATACTTTGCACTGCATTTCATACAAATCATTTTATAACTAGTTCAGTGTGAATTATTAGCTTCTGTACATAACTCAGCTCGTGCTTAGTCTGATTTTACCTCACACAATTAAGTGCTTAGGTATATATTTTTACTGTAGTTACACTGTGTAAACAAATATTTAAATTTTCGATTTCAAGATACCGAGCTTGCTGCTTAAAAGTCTGGACTGCAATTCGGTAGTTCGTGTATTCGAATTTTATCTTAGCCGTGAATGTTGTGGTTCGGAGTGCAATTTAAACTGTAACTACGTGTTTAATTAGTACTCATGAGACAAAGATGATCGTTGAGTGATGACTAAATCAAAATTAGATTTCGACGTGACACCTACTTAGGAAGTAGGACAACCACTTCTGAAAGCAGATTGAATTTCAGCGGAAGAATTGAAGTTCAATAGCTTACAGCACAAAAATATGAAGTCCCGGTTCGGGCATGGATGTACTTTTTCTCCTCTATCTATCCTGTCTTTGTCCTTTCCTTGTATGAATGAGGTGTGAATGGTTGCCTACTCTGTAAACGGGTCCCTATGGCATGTGTGTACTGAAGAAGTCGGACTCCATACCTAAAATGGTTCTGTTGGAAAAGTGGAAGAACGCACTCCATATTGCCAGCATAGCTGGTACACGACAAGAACAACATTAAAAATATGTAAATTATAAATTATTTTACTATGCCAATTTATCATATTTAAGTTTTGCTCCTCGAAATGAAGTCTGATATATAGACTTAAACGAAAACAAACAGTATGAAGTGTACAATATTTGGAAATTCTTAAATTAAAACTTTTTAAATAAAAATGCTAATTATCACTTTTGTAAAACGATTACATTGGAATGGAATAAGAAACAGGTAGCTGTTACCATAAGTACTTTTCGTTACCCTCTATAATAAAGCTTAGATGATAATATATATATTTTGCTTAAATTATTAATATTTATGTTATAGTATTATTTATATTATAGTATAAACTTACAAGGTATTCCTGTCAGCTAATTATTTTTTAAATTATTTTAAATTGCTAAATAAAACTTCGAAGGTTTTTTTATGTAGCGCCATTTAGATGCTGATATTCTGATATTAGTTTTATTCCATTCAAACCCTTCTTAATTTAACCTGGACAAAATCTCGGTAGACAAACAAATAAGGTTTAGTTTTGATAGAAAACAGAATCTCTCTCTTTCTTTACAAAGCGATAAAGTGACCCCTCAATAATATTTAACATGATTAATTCTTTGAAATATAGAAAAAATATTAAATAAAAATGAAAATTATAAATTAAAAACGATTTATTTAAAACGTTTATGTATACCAAATAATAGTAAAACAATTGTGTTAATAATTTCGAATTGAAAAGGGCAATAAAAGTTTAATATTGATCTCGTCTATTTACATGAATGGCATAGTTATATTCTGAATCACAAATTATGCTTCTTTCAGAAACAAATATTAATGAAATCCTATATGATGAAATTTTTATGGTAAATAAAATAACAGTTATAATGAAAATAAGAAATCAGTAATATGTGATGAAACATTAAGTTTGTTATTTTTTTGGTATTTTACAAAAAAGTAATTTTTTTACACTTAATTGCTTACACTAGTTTTAATCAATAGAAAGATTTGAAATTAAATATTTAAATGGTTTAATTTACTACAATGATTTGTTTTAAAATATTTTGAAGAATATTTAAAATAAAGAAATGGAATTAAACTGAATGTGATTGAATGAAATTAACAAACACAGTTATGTCACAAACAAATACTTTATTGTTAATTATATGTATAATAGTTAATATCCATATCTAGCATATCCCAAACCTCCTAAGATCCCTAAACCATATCCTCCTCCATATCCATTATAAATTCCTCCATATCCATTATAAAGTCCTCCATATCCATTATAAAGTCCTCCATATCCATTGTAATCTCCACCATATCCAAAGCCTTGTCCTCCATATCCGTAACCCAATCCACCATATCCGTATCCGGCAACTGCTGCAGGAACACCCAAGAGTCCCTCCTGTCCGGTGTGAGGGGCACTGGAGACGAGGTGAACAACGGCTGGGTTCTGGTTGGCGGTGCCTGGCTCGTTGGTCTTCACCTGAGCTCTGAAGCCTCCGTGGTCAGCGACGTAGTTGACCTGTCTGTGGATGCCTCTGGCGTCGGTGAATCCATAGCTGCCAGTCACGTGATGGCCTCCGGTTCCTGACTCTTCTCGGTGTTGTTCACCATGGTGGTCCTTGATGCTGTATCCGAACTTGTATGGCTGGGGTGCATGGTGGATTGGATAAAAGTCGCTGCCCTACAGAGAGAAATAGTTGTTTTATTAACTAATAAAACTATTACATAAGATATACAAGGCTTAGTACTTACAGATATATAATTGATGTCATTTTAAAATGCTTGAAAAGGACATCAACTATAATGAATGATTTACTCAGCATTTTTAATATTTTCAAAATATTGAAGCATATAAATCACTTATTTTTTTAAAAATATTTTAAGGCTTATGTGTTTCAATCCCCATAAATTAAATTACTTGATAACTTTAAGTATCCAATGAAACAATATTTCAAACTGGATACAGGTAAGATTTCCTTTCCGACAGATAATTTTACATTTGCTCTTTTTTACGTTAAAGTTCACTCAAAGAGAATGTAAGACGGTTTAACCTGATAATATAAATTTTTATTGTTTTTGTCGCTTGATTTCTATGAAGAGATAATTAATTCTATAGCAGATTCATTCAAAGGGAGAAGAAACAGCAAATAAGTAAACATACCAAGGCAACTGTAGCCAAAGCTGCGATAAGAACAATCTGTAACGAGAAAAAGAGATTAAGTAAATTCAAAAGGGAAAAAAATTGAGTTAAAATGAAGAAGCAATTTAAAATAGGATATAAAAAATTCAAGATTTTCTGCATTTTTTCATGTATCTGATGACTATAAAATATGATAATCGACTGAAAACTATAATTAGCTTCGTAATTTGACAAATCAAATAATCTCTACATTATGTAATCAAAAAATTTAAGAATTAGAAAAATTTAACGAATTTATTAAATTCCAATAAGTTTCAAAGACTTGACGTATTTTTAGAGTTACAATAAATAAGAAGATAACTTAGTTAATAAAAAATATGTAATCTATATTACCTATACAAAATATTTATTTCAGTTTAAAAGTAAAGATATTAAATTTCTTAAAAAAATTACTTATTTACTCTAAGCAATTTATTTAAATAAATTAAAAATAATATTGGAATTTTTTTTTTACCTTGAAAAATTTTTACCAAGCAAAATAGATTTTCTTGATTTTTTTTTTTTTTTTTTTGCGTTTACTTCCCGAATATTTAACGAATTTATTAAATTCCAATAAGTTTCAAAGACTTGACGTATTTTTAGAATTACAATAAATAAAAAGATAACTTAGTTAATAAAAAATATGTAATCTATATTACCTATACAAAATATTTATTTCAGTTTAAAAGTAAAGATATTAAATGTCTTAAAAATTATTTATTTACTCTAAGCAATTTATTTAAGTAAACTAAAAATAATATTGGAATTTTTTCTTTTTTACCAAAAAATTTTACCAAGCAAAATAGATTTTCTTGATTTTTTTTTTTTTTTTTTTTTTGCGTTTACTTCCCGTTTTATTTCCTAATGAAACAATAATGAGCATATATTTCGAAATTTATCTCGGGATTTTGTTTACAATGCATGAAAGATTTTTATTAGAAATAATTTTTATTTTTACGAAAATTTAGAGTCAATATATTTTGTGTTTTGTTCACGTGTATGAATCCTTTTAATTGTTGTTAAAATTAAGTCTAGATAAAAGTAAGTGTGACATGAAAAGTTTCTTTTAGTATACATAGAGTTTCAAATAATAAATTAAATTCCAGTTCTAGTTTAGCCATCAGCAACAGAAATTTTATTAGGAATAAAACAATTTCTTACATTTTTTATTGTTCAATTAAAACTTATAAGAAAAACGAAGTGAATTGTATGATTAATTTGATCTATAGATAAGGAAATAAATCACATGAAATTACTTTCATTTTTTATTTATAATATTTAAAGTTTAAATGTAAAAAATTACTTTAATTTTTTACCCTTATAGAGGTTTCTTGATATTAAATGGAATAAATAGAATTAATTGCACAAACTATATATACGATCACTTAATATTTATCATAAGTTTTGGCATGGCGCAGAAAAAATATTAATAAATACAATGTTACAAATACGATATTTAAGGAATTTTATACTAAATATATGAAGATGTAATTGTCAGTTTTGATGCATAAAAATATGAAGATATCAAAACAAAAATTATATTTTACACAGTAGAATGAATGCAATTAAAATAAATGACTAATAATAGAACTAATAATATATATGCATAAAATTTTTAAATTACATCGTATTATAATTTTATAAAATTTACCTGAATCATGGTTGGTTTTGCTTTGTTATGTTTCTTTGTGATCATGGAAATGTAGTGAAACCCTTTTATATGAAAGTGCAGAATGTGGGAATTTCGAAAATTGTTCAGATTAAATGTTTCGGCTGACTAAACCGCATTCCGAATTCCACTTTCCATTTCTAATTGTGTTAATGTATTTTTGCGGCAAGAAAGAACAGTTAGAAGATTGTGAAGGCCACGCTGAGAAGTACTTGACCTTTAAACAAAAGAAAATAATTTCAAAACTCAACTTTTAATCAGAACACATGAAATTCAGAGTAACTTGTTTAATCATGATAACTCGCTAACTGTTGAACTTGCTTTTATTAGAGCCTTGCAACTTGCAAGAGATGACAATAAGGAGTTCAAAGAAGTAAATAGATTTTACGTATGTTTTTAATAGTGATAACACAGTATCTTGTGTATCCTTTATGATATTAATAGTGTCTTTCATATTAACAATATTTCTTAACTAATTTCTATTAGGAAGGAAAAATTAGTTCATCATTTGGAATCTAAAATTATGTATCATTCGTTTGGAAGTGAAGATAGACAACAGAAATAACAGATAAACGTAATATAAAAGTGTTTTCCATGAAAAAAACAACAGATAAATAGGGTTATATTTGTAAATTAAATACATTGGTCTGAATGGAAAGATTAGTAAGATTATACAACCTGTGTTATTGATTCGTGTAACCAATGAGTAAATTGCAGTTAATTTAAAATAATTAAGTGACACAGTTTTCTTAAGTATGACTTTTAAATATAGAGCAAGATTAATATAAAGATAATATCTTATTCAATGGAATATTTTATTTTTCTTAGTTATTTCTAGTTAAAAATAATGTTGGAACTGCGTTGCTGATCTTCGATACCTCTGCCAATTTAACAAGATTTTTTAATTTTCCCTATTAATAAAAACCTGTAAGTTGTGATTTTCCGAATTCACAGAGAGAGTAAAGTTATATTTAAATTACTCTCTATTACAGCTGTTTTTAAATCTGGTATAAAGAAACAAAAAGCTTCATTTTTAGAATGGAGCATTGAAGTCATTTTATTCTCTATTTAATATGTGAATAAATTCATAAAGAAAATTATAAAACTTTTCGCCAAAGAATGATTATGAAGACTGAGATGCACGTAAGCGAATTTAATGGACTTCACCGTTCTTGTATTTGATATATTCCCATTAACTGATACTAATGGTGTCTGATTAATAAAATTTTTAGCACCATTATAAATAAAATTTTAACTATGGAAATTTATTAATGTGAATTGTAATAACAAAACAAATTGTAACTTCATGACTTTACGCTTTTTGAAGTTACGTATAATTTGCATTATGCGTTATGGCAAATTGAATTAAATAAGCATTTTAAGAAATCAAGAAATATATTTCAGACTGCCTGACTACGGATAGGGAGGTCCTGGGTTCAAATGCCGGTTCGGGCATGGATGTACTTTTACTCTCTCTATCTATCCTGTCTTTGTCCTTTCCTTGTATGAATGAGTTGTGAATTGTTGCCTACTCTATAAACGGGTTCCTATGGCATGTGTGTACTGAGGAAGTCGGACTCCACACCAAAATATGGTTTAGTTGGAAAAGCGGAGCAGCGCACCCCATAATGCCTGCCTAGCTAGCACACGACAACAACAAAAAGACGTATATTTGCAGACATTAATTATTAATTTTCTAAATGTTATAATTTGGTGGTTCATTCTGTTATTGAGTGAAAGAAAATTGTTTTCAATGATAGATTTATATTTTTCTTTAAAAGATGCGTTACAAATCTTCATTTAGAATAATTATATTTTTTTCAGTCATCTTTCACAAGAAATATTTATATTAATTAGTAGCTCTCATCTCGAAAAGCAGTTGGAAAAAGAATAAAACCGCAACTCAAACATTAAATCAAGAATTTATAAATTCATTAAAAATTGTCCATTTTCTCTTAACGTTTGACTTTCATCAAAATATAAGATTTTAAGTATTTCGTAAAGAATGTGAAATGTCTTACCAATTTTATGCTATTGCTTTTTCTAATTAGGAATGAAATTCAGTGAAAAATGTTCGATTTTTTTAATATAATATATTATTCAAATATTTTGCTCCTTAACTGTTATCATTGGTAAGGTAATTCATATGTGGCTTTACTACCATTTATCTCTTTTCATGATAAGGAACGGAAGATAAACTTCTTAAATAGATTAGTTTACCTAATTTTTTTAACGAACTATGCAAAAACATTGAATGCTAGTTAATTCTTGAAAATATTCAATTTAATATATCACTCTGTCTTATGCACGTGAATTAACTCGAGTTGGAACTAAGACACATATATAAAGAAGGTTAACATTCTATTGGAATTAGTTTAGGGATCCAACGAATTATTCGAATGTGAGTAAAGTACTCAACGTATACTGAGATCTCAATTATTTAAGTACAGATGAACATGAGATGGCGTGCTCCTCCGAATCACTCCTGGTACTTTGCTAGAAGCCCTGGTGGGGCACTTCGAACCAAGGGTACCAGAAAGCAACAAACAGTTCTTTCGCGATTCATTAGTGGACAAATCAAAGCTCTCGTTTTTCATCAGGGACAGAAGAACTACCCGGACTGCCACTGGTGCGGAGCCGTGCAGGCCTCCCCTACCCACATTCTAAACTGCTTGGATTTTGCGAAGAGTGACATTCTTAAAGATCCTAAACTATTTTTGAACTTGTTTGAAATAATGGGTTTTATGGAGATGGTCTATCATTTCTTAATCATCTGGGATTAGCAACAACAACTCGAATTATTGATCGAAGACCGTTGCAGGATTAACCTTCTGTTATATACTTCTCAGTGCTTCTATGGTATTTCTAAATTTTGTAATTGTGTCAAAATCTAATCCATTAGCTTTATTTGCTCATGAAATATACAGTTCAATATTTGCCATTACATAAAGTGAGTCTTGATATGAGTTGCTATCATTCCCAGCAACTGTGATTTTGGAGAACTTTCGATTTTGTCAGACAGCCGCAGTGCACTGCAACATCTCAGTGACTGGTCCTCTATAAAGGATGAAACAAGTCCTTCTATTCTCCTGAAATGGTAAATGATCTGCCAAGAACATGTTGTACACCTCCAATGGATTACATCCCATGTAAATTTTGGTGGCTATGAGACCGCAGATCGATTGGCCAAAGAGGGCAGTGAGGAAGATACGCCCACTCATTCATCACTTATATATCAGGAACTTTACTCTAATGAAAAATCTAGACTTAATTCAATCTGGTAAATTCCACCAACACACCAATGTTACTCTGGAACATCTCCTGGAACTCTTCTGGATTCAAAATGTGACCGAATATCTCAGACTGCCTTGGCCAGATTCTCAAGTGGGCATCTAAAATGTTTATTGTTTGAACGTGGTACAAAAATCTATCCCACTTGTAAAAAATGCTGTGAACATCCAGCCTCACCGAAACATATTCTGGATTGCGTCGGACATTCCTGGGAGGATTTATCCTCAAATCCCTTGCTAATCATTGACTTTCTAACTGTCAATAATTTAATGGAGTTGATCTGACAAATATCAGATCTTTAAAGAGGATAAGCCAACAACAAAAACAACAGAGTGGTTGGGAATACATTTAAAATTATAGTTCCGGTCTTTTTTATTTATTACAATTGTGCCTAGAAAATTGATTTTACACCATTAGTTCTCATAGCGTATTGTGCCTCTGGATAGTAAATATTAAAAATACAGTGACAGGGAAGCAGTCAAGATAGTTAACATAAAATAGTTGATCTTATTTAAATAATGACATAAGGGGAAATCCAAAGTTTAAAAAATTACAAATACGTTGACAAAACTATGGCCAATAGAAAGGAAGAAAAGAACTCCACTTGCACCTCCAGGAAAATCACTAACACCCTCTGATCTATTAATTGAGAAAGCTGAAGCCTTAATGGCAGAATCACACGATGCCTTCTTGTTTATTCTAACATCCTGTCTTTTCTGGATCTGTAATTTTACTGGAGGGAAAGAAATGATAATCGAAGGCCTCTTGTAAACCCCTTCACCATTTTTGGCCAAAAGTCAGTAACCTCATTTCCAGGAATCCTACAGTCAGGTGGAATCCTATGAAAAGAAACAAATACCGACGTTGCAATATCCCTAAACTGCAGCTCAAGCCTTAATAGCAGAATCACACAACATTTTCTACTTTATTCTAACATCCTGTCTTTTCTTGATCTGTAATTTTACTGAAGGGAAAAAACGGTAATCGAAGGTCTCTGGCAAACCCATTCACCATTTTTGGCCCAAAAGTCAGCAACCTCATTTCCAGGAATCCTACAGTCAATGAAAAGAAGCAAATACCGACGTTGCAATATCCCTAAACTGCAAAATGTTTATATTATCAGTATATTGTGTATTTGCATTGGATTGGAGAGTCGATATAAAGTCAGACGACATAACAGATTGATAGAAACAATGCTTGACATACAACTGCTTTAATCAGATGTAAACACAGTCCCAATATCTCCATCAAAATGTGTAGAGTGATTCCAGGTGTGAGCACGAGACAAGGAAAATGATCACAATACACTCCAACTCCGCGCTTTCTTCTTCATCAGACATGGATCCATATCCAAAGACATGTAATGACCATGAATCACTAGACTATTTGTTTCCAATACCAAATAAAGCATTTGCGCGAATCTGTTCGCTCATGTCACTCTTACAGACATCCATATCTAACTTCAAATGAACCAAGAGCTCTCCAAAATTCAAAATACAAATATGTTCCAATCTAATAGCCTTCGTATGCAAAAATTGATCGGTGAGTGACAAACTAAGCAGTCCAATCAAAAGTTAATTTTATCCTGAAAAGAATTAAATAAAATGTCCCCATTCATTGTTCATTCTCTTCTAAATTCCAAATTTGAGTTCATTTTAGAGTCATATTCATTTTTTTCAAAAGATTTCTACTGATAAATATGATGGTTTCTATTGAAATTATAGACTTTGGGGAGAAAAACGAAAGTTATAACGAAACGTTGTTAGATTGCACTTCGCTTCTTCATAAGCTATTCGAGAGAAATGAGATTTAGATATATTAATCAAAATAACAGTTGAGTTCACTTGAAGAGTGGTGTAAATGTATTAACCATGAAGAATCAGAATATTATATGGACATCGTAAATCAGTCATTAAATCTGGTTTCTAACAGTATGTATTATTAAGAAAAACAGTCTCAAAGAATGATTTTAATATAGTTCGCGTGTTTCTCTTAAGCTACTTTTAATTTTAATATTATAGTATTAAATCAAAAGATCTTATCACTATTTTTGATTCATTTCTCAAGGACTAAACATTTTAAAAGTTAAAATTTCATTAAAACAATAAATGCGCGTCTTTATGACATTGCTTCAGCTTTAATTTTATGAAACATGTACTTTTTGACAGTTTGCTTCTCCAAGACAATCTTTGGAGAAATGCTTGAACCTTATAGTCTTTACCTTTCTCTCAGCCTTACAATGAATCTGCTTATTCATTCATTCATTGCCGTGTGCCAGCTAGGCTGGCAACAAGGGTGCGCTGCTCCACTTTTCCAACTGAACCAAATTTTGCTGTGGAGTCCGACTTTGTTAGTACACACATGCCATAGGGACCCGTTTATAGGGTAGGCAACCATTCACACCTCATTCATACCAGGAAAGGACAAAGATAGGATAGATAGAGAGAGAGAGAGAGAAAAAAAGTACATCCATGCCCGAACCAAAATTCGAACCCCGGACCTCCTTATCCGTAGTCAGGCACGCTGACCACTAGACAGGTTGGTCGGCGAATCAGCTTATGCTTTTGTAAATTAATTATTTCAATGTATAAAATTATTTAAACACTGTTTATTTATTATTGTCTGGAATGTACATTAAATTTAGAGTAAAAGCAGTTAGAATATATTCTGTGAATAGAGAGAGAGATAATTATGTAAATATCAGAAATAATAGCTAAAAATATCAATTATACAAAATATAGTATAAATATATTAAAGTATAAAAATGCTGAATTCATTATTTTATTGAAAAAAAACTTGTCGAGGATATGGAAAGCAATTTTAATATATATTTATTATTTTATAAAGATCATACTCATCTAATCGTAGTCTATTGACACATAATAGTTCACCATGAAAAGTTCAGAATATACACATGAAAATGGATTTTTTGTAATGACTTAATTGTTTCAATAAAATTCGTGGAAAATATGAAAAATGAAAAACATTTCAATAGTTCAAAATTAAAGTATGATGTCTTAAAATAATTAAAATGTTACCAATTAGTATTTAAAACTTATTTCTTATGTCATAAAATTATAGGATTGTACAATATTTTTGTAGCATTAAATGAAACTGTAACTAGAGATTCAACAGTACAACGTGTTTTCTTACGTAATGAATAAATAAGCAAGATAACCGTAGATCTCATAATCTGCTGAAAAAAGCGCATTGGAATAGAAAGTTGTGAATATAATGCTGTAAACTCTACCGATTATTTAATTTAAAATTTATAAAGGCTACAGTAATAGTAGACCATTCAGCACTATGGCCTCAGAGCTGTTTCAAGACTTAGTAAAGGTAAGCTTTTTGCTTGTGGATAAGCGATTCGCAAGAAACGATAATTGTAAACGAATAAAATGGAAATTGCATTTTTGGATATTTATGAATTTTGTTGTTGTTGTGTACCAGCTAGGCTGTCATATGGGGTTCGCTGCTCCACTTTTTAAACTGAACTATATTTTTTTTTGTAGGGAGTCCGACTCCTTCAGTACACACATGCCATAGGGACCCGTTTATAGGGTAGGCAACCATTTACAACACATTCATACACAGAAAGGACAAAGACAGGATAGATAGAGAGAGATATTACATCCATGCCCGAACTGGATTCGAACCCAGGACCTCCCTATCCGTAGTCAGAGACTCTGACCACTAGACTTTATGAATATTAAGAAGAGAATTTGATATTCATAGGTTCCTAACTAAATATAAAATACTTTACACTGCATTTCATGTAAATCATTTTATAACTAGTTCAGTGGGAATTATTAGCTTCTGTACATAAAACTCAGCTTTTGCTTAGTTTGATTTTACCTCACACAATTAAATGCTTAGGTATATATTATTACTGTAGTGACACTGTGTAAACGAGTATTTAGATTTTTTATTTCGAGATTACGAGCTAGCAGTTTAAAAGTCAGAGACTGGACTCCAATCCGACAGTTCGTATGTTCAAATCTCATCTTAGCCGTGAATGTAGTGGTTCGTAGTGCAATTAAACTGTAACTACGTGTTTAATTAGTACTCATGAGCAAAAGATGATCGTTGAGTGACAACCAAATAAAAATTAGATTTCGAATTGACACCTACTTAGGAAGTAGAAGGGCAGTCACTTCTGAAAGCAGATTGAATTTCAGCTGAAGAATTGCAGTTCAATAGCTTACAGCACAAAAATATGAAATCCCGATTCGGGCATGTATGTACTTTTTCTCTCTCTATCCATCCTGTCTTTGTCCTTCCCTTGTATGAATGTGTTGTGAATGATTGCCTACCGTATAAACGGGTACCTATGGCATGTATGTGTACTGAGGAAGTCTGACTCCACACCTAAAATGGTTCAGTTGGAAAAGTGGAGCAGCGCACCCCATATTGCAAGCCTAGATAATACACGACAACAACAATAAAAATATGTAAATTAAAAATATTTTTACTATGCCAATTTATCAAATTTAAGTTTTGCTCCTTTGAAATGAAGTCTAATATATAGACTTCAACGTAAGCAAACAGTATGAAGTGTAAAATATTTGGAAAATCTTGGACAAAATCTCGGTGGACAAACAAAATAAGAGTTAGTTTTGATGTAAAACAGAATCTCTTTCTCTACAAAGAGATAAAGTGATCCCTCAATAATATTTAATATGATTAATTCTTCGAAAAATAGAAAAAAATATTAAATAAAAATGAAAATTATAAATTAAAAAAGATTTATTTAAAACGTTTATGTATATCAAATAATAGTAAAACAATTGTGTTAATAATTTTGAATTGAAAAGGGCAATAAAAGTTTCAATATTGATCTCGTCAATTTACCGGAATGGCATAATTATATTCCGGATCAGAAATAAATTTTGCTTTTTTTCAGAAACAAATACTAATGAAATCCAATACGATGAAATTTTTATGGTTAATAAAATACCAGTTATTATGAAAATAAGAAATCAGTAATATAGAATGAAACAATAAGCATGATATTTTTTTGGTATTTTACAAAAAAATAGTTTTTTTACACTTAATTCCTTACAGTAGTTTTAATCAATAGAAAGATTTGAAATGAAATATTTAAATGGTTTAATTTACTGCAATGATTTGTTTTAAAATAATTTGAAGAACATTTAAAATAAAGAAATGGAATTAAACTGAAGGTGATTGCATGAAATTAACAAACACAGTTAGGTCACAAGCAAATACTTTATTTTTAATTACACATATAAAAGTTAATATCCATATCTAGCATATCCCAAACCTCCCAAGATCCCTAAACCATATTCTCCTCCATATCCATTATAAAGTCCTCCATATCCATTATAAGCTCCTCCATATCCATTATAAGCTCCTCCATATCCATTGTATGCTCCACCATATCCTAATCCTTGACCTCCATATCCAAAACCCAATCTTCCATATCCGTATCCGGCAACTGCTGCAGGAACTCCCAAAAATCCCTCCTGTCCTGTGTGTGGGGCACTGGAGACGAGGTGAACAGCGGCTGGGTTCTGGTTGGCGGTCCCTGGCTCGTTGGTCTTCACCTGAGCTCTGAAGCCTCCGTGGTCAGCGACGTAGTTGACCTGTCTGTGGATCCCTCTGGCGTCGGTGAATCCATAGCTGCCAGTCACGTGATGGCCTCCGGTTCCCGACTCTTCTCGGTGTTGTTCACCATGGTGGTCCTTGATGCTGTATCCGAACTTGTATGGCTGGGGTGCATGGTGGACTGGATAAAAGTCACTGCCCTACAGAGAGAAATAGATGTTTTATTGTTTAATGAAACTATTACATAAGATATACAAGGCTTAGTACATACAGATATATCATTCATATCATTTTAAAATGCTTGAAAAGGACATCAACTATAATGAATGATTTACTCAGCATTTTTATTATTTTCAAAATATTAAAGCATATAAATCACTTATTTATATGAAATATTTTCTTATGTGTTTAAATCCCTATAAATTAAATTACTTGATAACTTTAAGTATCCAATGAAACAATATTTCAAACTGGATACAGGTAAGATTTCCTTTCCGGCAGATAATTTCACATTTGCTCTTTTTTACGTGAAACTTCACGCAAAGAGAATGTAAGACGGTTTAACCTAAAAGTGTATATCTATTTTAATTTTTTCTGTAGCTTGATTTCAAAAAAGAGATATTGAATGCTATGGCGGATTCATTCAAAGGGAGAAGAAACAGCAAAATAGTAAACTTACCACTGCAACTGTAGCCAAAGCTGCGATAAGAACAATCTGAAACGAGAAAAAGAGATTAAGTGAATTGTTAAGTGAAAAAAATGAGTTTAAATGAGGAAACAATATTCATACTAAGATATAAAAAAATATTTTCTACTTTTTCATGTATCTAATGACTATAAAATATGATAATCAATTGAAAACTATAACTAGCCACGTAATTTGACAAATCGAAATCATTCCTACATAATGTAATCATTAAATTTAAGAATTGGAAAAATTTAACAAATTTATTAAATTCCAATAAGTTTCAAAGACTTGACTTATTTCTAGAATTACAATAAATAAGAAGATAACTTAGTTAATAAAAAATATGTAATCTATATTACCTAAACAAAATATTTATTTCAGTTTAAAAGTAAAGATATTAAATTTCTTAAAAAAATTACTTATTTACTCTAAGCAATTTATTTAAATAAATTAAAAATAATATTGAAATTTTTTCTTTTTTACCGAGAAAAATTTTTACTAAGCAAAATAGATTTTCTTGATTTTTTTATTTTGCGTTTACTTCCATTTTCATTTCCTAATGATACAATAATCAGCATATTTTGGAAATTTATCTCGGGATTTTGTTTACAATGCATGAAAGATTTTTATTAGAAATAATTTTTATTTTCACGAAAATTTAGAGTCAATATATTTTGTGTTTATTTCACTTGTATGAAGCCTTTTAATTGTTGTTAAAAATAAGTCTAGATAAAAGTAAGTGTGACATGAAAAGTTTCTTTTAGTATACATAGAGTTTCAAATAATAAACTAAATCTTAAATTCTAGTTTAGCCATCAGCAACAGAAATTTTATTAGGAATAAAACATTTTATTATATTTTTTGTCGTTTATTGAAATTTACAGGAAGAAAGGAAGTGAATTTAAATGATTTATTTGATGTATAGATAAAGAAATAAATCACATAAAAGTACTTTCCTTTTTTACTTATAATATTTAAATTTTAAATGTAAAAAATGACTTTAATTTTTTAACCTTATAGAGGTTTCTTTATATTTAATGAATTAAATAGAAATACAATTGCAGAAACTATATAATAACTTATAATTTATTATAAGTTATGGAATAGCACACACATAATATTATTATATATAATGTTACAAATGTGATATTTAAAGAATTTGATACTAAATATAAAAGATGTAATTGTCAGTCTTGATGCAAAAAAATATGAAGATATCAAAACAAAAATTGTATTTTGCACAGTAGAATGAATGTAATTAAAATAAATGACTAATAATAAATATGCATAAAATTTTTTAATTACATAGTATTATAATTTTTTAAAATTTACCTGAGAAATCATGGTTGGTTTTGGTTTGTTATGCTTCTTTGTGATCATGGAAATATAGTAAAACCCTTTTATACGAAAGTACAGAATGTGGGAATTTCGAAAATAATTCAGATTAAATGTTTTGGCTGACTAAACCGCATTCCGAATTCCACTTTCCATTTCTAATTGTGTTAATGCATTTTTGCGGCAAAAAGAAAAGTTAGAAGATTGTGAAGGCCACGCTGGGAAGTACTTGACCTTTAAACAAAAGAAAATAATCTCAAAACTCAACTTTTAATCAAAATACATGAAATTCAGAGTAACTTGTTTAATCAGGATAACTCGCTAACTGTTGAACTTGCTTTTATTAGAGCCTTGCAATTTGCAAGATATGGCAATAAGGAGTTCAAAGAAGTAAATAGATTTTACGTATGTTTTTAATAGTGATAACACAGTATATTGTGTATCCTTTAAGATATTAATAGTGTCTTGGATATTAACAACATTTTATAATTAATTGCTATTAGGAAGAGAAGATTAGTTCATCATTTGGAATCTGAAATTATGTATCATTCGTTTGGAAGAATATGTGAAGATAGACAACAGAAATAACAGATAAACGTAATGTAAAAGTGTTTTTCCATGAAAAAAACAACAGATAAATAGGGTTATAGTTGTAAATTAAATACATTGGTCTGACTCGAAAGATTAGTAAGATTATACAACCTGTGTTAATGATTCGTGTATCTAATGAGTAAATTGCACTTAATTTAAAATAATTAAGTGACATAGTTTTCTTAAGTATGATTTTTAAATATAGAGCAAGATTAATATAAAGATAATATCTTAATCAATGGAATATTTTATTTTTCTTAGTTTTTTTTTAGTTAAAAATAATTTTTGGAACAGTATTGCTGATCTTCGATACCTCTGCCAATTTTTAACAAGATTTTTACTTCTCCCTAGCGATAAAAACTTGTAAGTTGTGATTTTCCAATTCACAGAGAGAGTAAAGTTATATTTAAATTACTCTCTATTATAGGTGTTTTTAAATCTGGTATAAAGAAACAAAGCTTCATTTTTAGAATGGAGCATTGAAGTCATTTTATTCTCTATTTAATATGTGAATAAATTCATTAAGAAAATTATAAAACTTTTCGCCAAAGTATTATTATGAAGACTGAGGTGCACGTAAGCGAATTTTATGGACTTCAATGTTCTTGTATTTGATATAATCCCATTTACTGGTACTTATGATATCTGATTAAAAAAATTTTTAGAACCATTATAAATAAAATTTTAACTACGGAAATCCTCAAATCCCTTGCTAGTCATTGACTTTCTATCTGTCAACAATCTAAAGGAGTTGATCTGACAAATGTGAGATCTTTAAAGAGGATAAGCCAACAACAAAAACAACAGGTTGGTTGGGAATACATTTAAAATTATAAGATCCGGCCTTTTTTATTTATTACAATTGGGGCTAGAAAATTGATTTGACACCATTAGTTCTCACAGCGTATTGTGCCTCTGGATAGTAAATATTAAAAATACAGGGACAGGGAAGCAGTCAAGATAGTTAACATAAAAAAAGTTTATCTCATTTAAATAATGACATAAGGGGAAATCCAAAGTTTAAAAAATACAAATACGTTGACAAAACTATGGCCTGTAGAAAGGAAGAAAAGAGCTCCACTTGCACCTCCAGAAAAATCAATAACACCCTCTGATCTATTAATTGAGAAAGCTGAAGCCTTAATGGCAGAATCACACGATGCCTTCTTGTTTATTGTACCATCCTGTCTTTTCTTGATCTTTAAATTTACTGAAGGAAAAGAAATGATAATCGAAGGTCTCTGGTAAACCCATTCACCATTTTTGGCCCAAAAGTCAGCAACCTCATTTCCAGGAATTCTACAGTCAGGTGAAATCCAATGGAAGGAAACAAATACTGACGTTGCAATATCCCTAAACTGCAAAATGTTGATATTATCAGTATATTGTGTATTTGCAATGGATTGGAGAGTCGATATAAAGTCAGACAAGATAACAGTTTGATAGAAAAACTGCTTAACATACAACTGCTTTTATGAGATGTAAACAGCTCCAATATCTCCATCAAAATGTGTAGAAAGATTCCAGGTGTGAGCACGATACAAGGAAAATGATCACACTACACTCCAACAACGCACTTTCTTCTTCATCAGACATGGATCCATATCCAAAGACATGTAATGACCATGAATCACTAGACTATTTGTTTCCAATACCAAATAAAGCATTTGCGTGAATCTGTTCGCTCATGTCACTCTTACAAACATTCATATCTAACTTCAAAAGAACCAAGAGCTCGCTAAAATTCAAAATACAAATATGTTCCAATCTAATTAGCCTTCGTTTGCAAAAATGGATCGTTGAGTGACAAACTAAGCAATCCAATCAAAAGTTAATTTTACCCTGAACAGAATTAAATAAAATGTCCACATTCGTTGTTCATTCTCTTCTAAATTCCGAATTTGAGTTCAGTTTAGAGTCATATTCATTTTTTTTTCAAAAGATTTCTACTGATAAAAATGATGATTTGTCCTAAAATTATAGAATTTGGGGAGAAAAGTAAAAGTTATAACGAAACGTTGTTAGATTGCACTTCGCTCCTTCAGAAGCTATTCGAGAGGAATGAGATTTAGATATATTAATCAAAAGAACAGTTGAATTCACTTGAAGAGTGGTGTAATTATATTAACCATGAATAACCACAATATTATATGGACATCGTAAATCAGTCATTAAATCTGGTTTCTAATAGTTATGTATTATTAAGAATAACAGTCTTAAAGAATAACTTTAATATAGTTCGCGTGTTTCTCTTAAGCTACTTTTAATTTTAATATTATAGTAATTAAATCAAAAGATCTTATCACACTATTTTTAATTCATTTAGAAAACCAAACATTTTAAAATTTAAAATTTCATTAAGATAATAAATGCGCGTCCTTATGACATTGCCTCAGCTTAAATTTTATGAAACATGTACTTTTTGACAGTTTGCTTCTCCAAGATAATCTTTGGAGAAATACTTGAACCTTATGGCCATACATTTATCTTTTCTCTCAGCCTTACAATGAATCTGCTTATTCATTCATTTATTGTCGTGTGCCACCTAGGCTGGCAACAAGGGGTGCGCTGCTCCACTTTTCCAACTGAACCTTATTTTGGTGTGGAATCCGACTTCCTCAATACACACATGCTATGGGGACCCGTTTATAGGGTAGGCAACCATTCACACCTCATTCATACAAAGAAAGGACAAAGACAGTTTAGATAGAGAGAGAAAGTACATCCATGCCCGAACCAAAATTCGAACCCGGGACCTCCTTATCCGTAGTCAGGCATGCTGACCACTAGACAGGTTGGTCGGCGAATCAGCTTATGCTTTGGTAAATTAACTATTTCAATGTATAAAATTATTTAAACACCGTTTATTTATTATTGTCTGGAATGTACATTAAATGTAGAGTAAAAGCAGTTAGAATATATTCTGTGAATAGAGAGAGAGATAATTATGTAAATATCAGAAATAATAGCTAAAAATATCAATTATACAAAATATAGTATAAATATATTAAAGTATAAAAATGCTGAATTCATTATTTTATTGAAAAAAACTTGTCGAGGATATGGAAAGCAATTTAATGATATATATTTATTATTTTATAAAGATCATACATATCTAATCGTAGTCTATTGACACATAATAGTTCACAATGAAAAGTTCAGAATATACAAATGAACATGGATTTTTTGTAATGACTTATATAAAAAAATTTTTTTCAATAATATTCGTGGAAAATAGGAAAAATGAAAAACATTTCGATAGATCAAAATTAAAGTATAATTTCTTAAAATTATTAAAATGTTACCAATTAGAATTTAAAACATATTTTTAGTGTCATAAAATTATAGAATTGTACAGCTTTTTGTAGCATGAAATGAAACTGTAACTAGAGATTTAGCAGTACAATGTGTTTTCTTACGTAATGAGAGTAAATAAGCTAGATAACCGAATATCTTATAATCTGCTGAAAAAAGCGGACTTGAATAGAAAAATGTGAATATGATGCTGCAAACTCTACCGATTATTTCGCTCTTGCCTTCGGTTCAACAGTTCGTGGGTTCGAATCCCACCTTGGGCATGGATGTTCGTAGTGGTTCGGAATCCACTTTAAACCGTAAGTCCCGGTCTAATTAGCCCTCGTGTGCAAAAATTGACCGTTGAGCGACAAACAAACCAACCAATCTACCGATTATTTAATTTAAAATTTATAAAGGTTACAGTAATATTAGACCATTCAGCACCCAGAGCTGTTTCAAGACTAAGTAAAGGTAAGCTTTTTGCTTGTGGTTAATAGATTCGCAAGAAACGATAATTGTAAACGACTAAAATGGAAATTGTGTTTTTGGATATTTATGAATTTTGTTGTTGTTGTTGTTTTGTGCCAGCTATGCTGGCAATATGGGATCCGCTGCTTCACTTTTTAAACTGAACCATATTTTTTTTTGGTGTGTAGTCCGAATTCTTCATTACACACATGCCATAGGGACTCGTTTATAGGGTAAGCAACAATTTACAACACATTCATACACAGAAAGGACAAAGACAGGATAGATAGAGAGAGATAGTACATCCATGCCCGAACTGAGATTCGAACCCAGGACCTCCCTATCCGTTGTCAATGACTATGGCCACTAGACAGGGCGGGCGGCATTTATGAATTTTAAGAAGAGAATTTGATATTTATAAATTCTTAACTAAATATAAATTACTTTACACTGCATTTCATATAAATCATTTTATAACATGTTCAGTGTGAATTATTAGCTTCTGTAAATAACTCAGCTCTTGCTAGTTTGATTTTACCACACACAATTAAATACTTAGGTATATATTTTTAGATACACTGTGTAAACGAGTATTTATATTTTCGATTTCGTGATACCGAGCTGGCAGCTTAAAAGTCTGGACTCCAATCCGACTGTTCAAATGTTCGAATCTCATCTTAGCCGTGAATGTAGTGGTTCAGAGTGAAATTTAAACTGTAACTACGTGTTTAATTAGTACTCATGAGCACAAGATGATCGTTGAGTGACAACGAAATCAAAATTAGATTTCGAAGTGACACTTACGTAGGAAGTAGAAGGGCAATCACTTCTGAAAGCAGATTGAATTTCAGTTGAAGAATTGAAGTTCAATATCTTACAGCACAAAAATATGAAATCCCAGTTCGGGCATGTATGTACTTTTTTACTCTCTCTCTCTATCCTGTCTTTGTCCTTTCCTTGTATGAATGGATTATGAATGGTTACCTACCCTATAAACGGGTCTCTATGGCATGTGTGTACTGAGGAATTCGGACTCCACACCTAAAAGGTTCAGTTGGAAATAGGAGCAGCGCACCCCATATTGCCACCCTAGCTGGTACACGACAACAACAACATTAAAAATATGTAAATTAAAAATTATTTTACTATGTCAATTTATCAAATTTACGTTTTGCTCCTCGAAATGAAGTCTAATATATAGACTTCAACAAATACAAACAGTATGAAGTGTAAATACTTGGAAATTCTTTAACTAAAACTTTTTAAATAAAAAATGCAAATTATCACTGTTGTAAAACAATGGAATCAAATAAGAAACAGGTAGCTGTTACCATAAATACTTTTCGTTACTCTCAATAATAAAGCTTAGATGACAATATTTATATTTTGTTTAAATTATTAATGTTTATATTATAATAAGTAAACATACACGGAATTCCTGTCAGCTAATAATTTTAAATTATTTTAAAATGCTAAATAAAACTTCGATGGTTTTTTTTATTTAGCGCCATTTAGATGCTGATATTCTGATATTAGTTTTCTTCCATTCAAACCCTTCTTAACTTAACTTGGACAAAATCTCGGTGGACAAACAAAATAAGAGTTAGTTTTGATATAAAACAGAATCTATTTCTCTACAAAGAGATAAAGTGATCCCTCAATAATATTTAATATGATTAATTCTTCGAAAAACTAGAAAAAAATATTAAATAAAAATGAAAATTATAAATTGAAATCGATTTACTTAAAACGTTTATGTATACCAAATAATAGTAAAACAATTGTGTTAATAATTTCGAATTGAAAAGGACAATAAAAGTTTCAATATTGATCTCGTCAATTTACCGGAATGGCATAAGTATATTCTGGATCACAAATTATGCTTTTTTCAGAAACAAATATTAATGAAGTCCTATACGATGAAATTTTTATGGTAAATAAAATACCAGTTATTATGAAAATAAGAAATCAGTAATATAGAATGAAACAATAAGCATGATATTTTTTTGGTATTTTACAAAAAAATAGTTTTTTTACACTTAGTTCCTTACAGTAGTTTTAACCAATAGAAAGATTTGAAATGAAATATTTAAATGGTTTAATTTACTACAGTGGTTTGTTTTAAAATAATTTGAAGAACATTTAAAATAAAGAAATGGAATTAAACTGAAGGTGATTGAATGAAATTAACAAACACAGTTATGTCACAAACAAATACTTTATTGTTAATTATATGTATAATAGTTAATATCCATATCTAGCATATCCCAAACCTCCTAAGATCCCTAAACCATATCCTTTTCCATATCCATTATAAATTCCTCCATATCCATTATAAAGTCCTCCATATCCATTGTAAGCTCCACCATATCCTAATCCTTGACCTCCGTATCCGTAACCCAATCTTCCATATCCGGCAACTGCAGCTGGAACACCCAAAAGTCCCTCCTGTCCGGTGTGAGGAGCACTGGAGACGAGGTGAACAGCGGCTGGGTTCTGGTTGGCGGTGCCTGGCTCGTTGGTCTTCACCTGAGCTCTGAAGCCACCGTGGTCAGCGACGTAGTTGACCTGTCTGTGGATGCCTCTGGCGTCGGTGAATCCATAGCTGCCAGTCACGTGATGGCCTCCGGTTCCCGACTCTTCTCGGTGTTGTTCACCATGGTGGTCCTTGATGCTGTATCCGAACTTGTATGGCTGGGGTGCATGGTGTACTGGATAAAAGTCGCTGCCCTACCGTGAGAAATAGTTGTTTTATTAACTAATGAAACTATGACATAAGATATGCAAGGCTTAGTACATACAGATATATCATTGATGTCATTTTAAAATGCTGTAAAAGGACATCAACTATAATGAATAATTTACTCAGCATTTTTAATATTTTCAAAATATTGAAGCATATAAATCACTTATTTGTTTAAAATATTTTAAGACTTATGTGTTTCAATCCCAATAAATTAAATTACTTGATAACTTTAAGTATACAATGAAACAATATTTCCAACTGGATACAGGTAAGATTTCCTTTCCGACAGATAGTTTTACATTTGCTCTTTTTTACGTGAAAGTTCACGCAAAGAGAATGTAAGACGGTTTAACCTAAAAATATAAATCTTTACTTTTTTTTGTAGCTTGATTTCTAAAAAGAGATATTGAATGCTATGGCGGATTCATTCAAAGGGAGAAGAAACAGCAAAATAGTAAACTTACCACTGCAACTGTAGCCAAAGCTGCGATAAGAACAATCTGAAACGAGAAAAACAGATTAAGTGAATTGTAAAGTGAAAAAAATGAGTTTAAATGAGGAAACAATACTTATACTAAGATATAAAAAAATATTTTCAACTTTTTTCATGTATCTATGACTATAAAATATGATAATCGATTGAAAACTATAACTAACCACGTAATTTGACAAATCAAAATAATCCCTACAATATGTAATCATAAAATTTAAGAATTAAAAAAATTTAACGAATTTTTTAAATTCCAATAAGTTTCAAAGGCTTGACGTATATTTAGAATTACAATAAATAAGAAGATAACTTAGTTAATAAAAAATATGTAATCTCTATTACATATACAAAATAATTATTTCAGTTCAAATGTAAAGATATTAAATTTTTTAAAAAAATTACTTATTTGCTATAAACTGTTTATTTAAGTAAAGCAAAAGTAATACTGGAATTTTTTCTTTTTTATCGAGGAAAATTTTTACCAAGCAAAATAGATTTTCTTGATTTTTTTTTTTTTGCGTTTACTTCCTGTTTCATTTCATAATGATACAATAATCAGCATATTTTCGAAATTTATCTCGGGATTTTGTTTACAACGCATGAAAGTTATTTATTAGAAATAATTTTTATTTTCACGAAAATTTAGAGTCAATATATTTTGTGTTTTGTTCACGTGTATGAAGCCTATTAATTGTTGTTAAAAATAAGTCTAGATAAAAGTAAGTGTGACATGAAAAGTTTCTTTTAGTATACATAGAGTTTCAAATAATAAACTAAATCTTAAATTCTAGTTTAGCCATCAGCAACAGAAATTTTATTAGGAATAAAACATTTTATTATATTTTTTGTCGTTTATTGAAATTTACAGGAAGAAAGGAAGTGAATTTAAATGATTTATTTGATGTATAGATAAAGAAATAAATCACATAAAAGTACTTTCCTTTTTTACTTATAATATTTAAATTTTAAATGTAAAAAATGACTTTAATTTTTTAACCTTATAGAGGTTTCTTTATATTTAATGAATTAAATAGAAATACAATTGCAGAAACTATATAATAACTTATAATTTATTATAAGTTATGGAATAGCGCACACATAATATTATTATATATAATGTTACAAATGTGATATTTAAAGAATTTGATACTAAATATAAAAGATGTAATTGTCAGTCTTGATGCATAAAAATATGAAGATATCAAAACAAAAATTGTATTTTGCACAGTAGAATGAATGTAATTAAAATAAATTACTAATAATAAATATGCATAAAATTTTTTAATTACATAGTATTATAATTTTTTAAAATTTACCTGAGAAATCATGGTTGGTTTTGGTTTGTTATGCTTCTTTGTGATCTTGGAAATGTAGTGAAACCCTTTTATACGAAAGTACAGAGTGTGGGAATTTCGAAAATTATTCAGATTAAATGTTTTGGCTGATTAAACCGAATTCCGAATTCCACTTTCCATTTCTATTTGTGTTAATGTATTTTTGCGGCAAGAAAGAACAGTTAGAAGATTGTGAAGGCCACGCTGAGAAGTACTTGACCTTTAAATAAAAGAAAATAATTTCAAAACTCAACTTTTAATCAGAACACATGAAATTCAGAGTAACTTGTTTAATCATGATAACTCGCTAACTGTTGAACTTGCTTTTATTAGAGCCTTGCAACTTGCAAGATATGACAATAAGGAGTTCAAAGAAGTAAATAGATTTTACGTATGTTTTTAATAGTGATAACACAGTATCTTGTGTATCCTTTATGATATTAATAGTGTCTTACATATTAACAATATTTCTTAACTAATTTCTATTAGGAAGGAAAAATTAGTTCATCATTTGGAATCTAAAATTATGTATCATTCGTTTGGAAGTGAAGATAGACAACAGAAATAACAGATAAGCGTAATATAAAAGTGTTTTTCCATGAAAAAAATAACAGATAAATAGGGTTATATTTGTAAATTAAATACATTGGTCTGAATGGAAAGATTAGTAAGATTATACAACCTGTGTTATTGATTCGTGTAACCAATGAGTAAATTGCAGTTAATTTAAAATAATTAAGTGACACAGTTTTCTTAAGTATGATTTTTAAATATAGAGCAAGATTAATATAAAGATAATATCTTATTCAATGGAATATTTTATTTTTCTTAGTTATTTCTAGTTAAAAATAATGTTGGAACTGCGTTGCTGATCTTCTATACCTCTGGCAATTAAACAAGATTTTTTTACTTGTCCCTAGCGATAAAAACGAATTCACAGAGTAAAGTTATATTTAAATTCCTCTCTATTACAGGTATATTAAAATCTGGTATCAAGAAACAAAGCTTTATTTTTAGAATGGAGCATTGGATACATTTTTTATTCTCTATTTAATACGTGAATAAATTCATTTAGAAAATGATAACTTTTCGCCAAAGAATGATTATGAAGACTGAGATGCACGTAAGCGAATTTAATGGACTTTACCGTTCTTGTATTTGATATAATTCAATTAACTGATACTAATGATGTCTGATTAATAAAAGTTTTAGCACCATTATAAATAAAAATTTAACTACGGAAATTTATTTATGAATTGTAATAACAAGAGAAATTGTAACTTCATGACTTTACACATTTTAACGTTACGTATAGTTTGTGTTATGGCAAATTGTACTAAAAGAGCATTTTAAGAAATCAAGAAGTATATTTCAGAAGTCCTGACTACGGATAGGGATGTCCTGGGTTCGAATCCCAGTTCGGGCATGGATGTACTTTCTCCCTCTCTCTATCCTGTCTTTGTCCTTTCTGTGAATGAATGTGTTGTGAATGGATGCCTATCCTTTAAATGATTAACTATGGCATGTATGTATTGAAGATGTCGGACTCCACACCAAAATATGGTTTAGTTGGAAAAGCGGAGCAGCGCACCGCATAATACCTGCCTAGCTGGAACATGACAACAACAACAAGACGTATGTTTGCAGACATTAATTATTAATTTTCTAAATGTTATAATTTGATGCTTCATTCGGACATTGAGTGAAAGAAAATTGTTTTCAATGATAGATTTTTATTTTTCTTTAAAAGATGCGTAACAAATCTTCATTTAGAATAATTTTATTTTTTTCAGTCATCTTTCACAAGAAATATTTATTTTAATTAGTAGCTCTAATCTGGAAAAGCAGATGGAAAAAGAATAAAACCGCAACTCAAATATTAAATCAAGAATTTATAAATTCATTAAAAATTTTCCATTTTCACCTAACTTTTGACTTTTATCAAAATATAAGACTTTGAGTATATTGTAAAGAATGTGAAATGTCTTACCAATTTTTTGCTATTGCTTTTTCTAATTAGGAATGAAATTCAGTGAAAAATGTTCGATTTTTCAATATATTATTCAAATTTATTGGTCCTTAACTGTTATCATTGGTAAGGTAATTCATATGTGGCTTTATTACCATTCATCTCTTTTCATGATAAGGAACGGAAGATAAACTTCTTAAGTAGATTAGTTTACCTGTTTTTAACAAACTATGCAAAAATTGTTAATGTTTGAAAATTCTTGCAAACGTTCAAATGAATTTGTCAATGTCTTACGCACATGATGTGATTCGAATTGGAACTAATACATATATAAAAAAGGTTAACATTCTATTGGAATTACTTAAAGGATCCAACGAATTATTTGAATGTGAGGAAAGTACTCTCACTTATACAGAGATCTCAATTATTAAAGTACAGATGAACATGAGATGGCGTGCTCCTCCGAATTACTCCTGGTACTTTGCTAGAAGCCCTGGTGGGGCACTTCGAACCAAGGGTACCAGAAAGCAACAAACAGTTCTTTCTCGATTCATTAGTGGACATATCAAAGCTCTCGTTTTTCACCAGGGACAGAAGAACTACCCGGATTGCCACTGGTGCGGAGCCATGCAAGTCTCCCATACCCACATTCTGGACTGCTTGGATTTTGCCAAAAGTGACATTCTTAAAGATCCTAAACTATTTTTGGACTTGTTAGAAATAATGGGTTTATGGAGATGGTCTAGCATTTATTAATCATATGGGATTACCTACAACAACTCGAATTATTGATCGAAGACCGTTGTAGGATTAACCTTCTGTTATATACTTCTCAGTGTTTTTATGGTATTTCTAAATTTTGTGTTTGTGGCAAAATCTAATCCATTAGCTTTATATGCTCATGAAATATACAGTTCAATATTTGCCATTACATAAAGTGAGTCTTAAAAAATTTTCTAAACTTTGTTTAAATCACTTTTGAAATTTTTGAAGTTGAGAAATATGAGTATACATTTTAATATCATTAATTATTTTCGTGAATATGACAACTAATTAACCGGGTAGAAATTTTCAACTAGGATTCCAATAATTTTTTTTAATGCGTGCGTTAGTATTTTTATCCGCAGAGCAACAAAACTATTAAAGCTGGCGTTTTAAAAACCTGTTCCAGTTCAGTGATTTGTTTGCCGAGTGGTTCGCGCTTTTTCTTACCGTTCAACAGTTTGTGGTTTCAAATATTAGCTTCGGCTTTGATATTAGTAGCTATAATTTCCAGCAACTGTGATTTTGGAGAACTTTCGATTTTGTCAGATAGCTGAAGTGCACTGCAACATCTCAGTGACTGGTCATCTATAAAGGATGCAACAAGTCCTTCTATTCTCCTGAAATGGTAAATGATCTCCCGAGAAAATGTTGTACATCTCCAATGGATTACATCCCATGTAAATTTTGGTGGCAATGTGAGACCGCAGATCGATTGGCCAATGTGGGCAGTGAGGAAGATACGCCCACTGATTCAACACTTACAATATCAGGAACTTTACTCTAATGAAAAATCTAGATCTAATTCAATCTGGCAAATTCCACCAACACACCAATGGTACTCTGCAACATCTCCTGGAACTCTTCTGGATTCAAAATGTGACCGAATATCTCAGACTGCCTTGGCCAGATTCTCAAGTGGGCATCTAAAATGTTTATCGTTTGAACGGGGTACAAAAATGTATCCCACTTGTAAAAAATGCTGTGAACGTCCAGTCTCACCGAAACATATTCTGGATTGCGTCGGACTTTCCCGGGAGGATTTATCCTCAAATCCCTTGCTAGTCATTGACTTTCTAGCTGTCAACAATTTAAAGGATTTGATCTGACAAATGTCAGATCTTTAAAGAGGATAAGCCAACAACAAAAACAACAGAGTGGTTAGGAATACATTTAAAGTTATAAGTTCAGGTCTTTTTTAATTATTACAATTGTGCCTAGAAAATTGATTTTACACCATTAGTTCTCATAGCGTATTGTGCCTCTGGATAGTAAATATTAAAAATACTGTGACAGGGAAGCAGTCAAGATAGTTAACATAAAATAGTTGGTCTTATTTAAATAATGACATAAGGTAAAATCCAAAGTTTAAAAAAATACAAATGCTTTGACAAAACTATGGCCAGTAGAAAGGAAGATAAGAGCTCCAGAAAAATCACTAACACCCTCTGATCTATTAATTGAGACAGCTAAAGCCTTAATGGCAGAATCACACAAAGCCTTCTGCTAAATTCTAACATCTTGTCTTTTCTTGATCTTCAATTTTACTTAAGGGAAAGAAATGATTATCGAAGGTCTCTGGTAAACACTTTCACCATTTTTGGCCCAAAAGTCATCAATCTCATTTCCAGGAATCCTACAGTCAATGAAAAGAAGCAAATACCGACGTTGCAATATCCCTAAACTGCAAAATGTGTTATTATCAGTATATTGTATTTGCAATGGATTGGAGAGTCGATATAAAGTCAGACAAGATAACAGTTTGATAGAAAAACTGCTTTACATACAACTGCTTTAATGAGATGTAAACAGCTCCAATATCTCCATCAAAATGTGTAGAGGGATTCCAGGTGTGAGCACGAGACAAAGAAAATGATCACAATACACTCCAACTCCGCGCTTTCTTCTTCATCAGACATGGATCCATATCCAAAGACATTTTGTATTGACCATGAATCACTAGACTATTTGTTTCCAATACCGTATAAAGCATTTGCGCGAATCTGTTCGCTCATGTCACTCTTACAAACATCCATATCTAACTTCAAATGAACCAAGAGCTCGCCAAAATTCAAAATACAAATATGTTCCAATCTAATTAGCCTTTGCATGCAAAAATTGATCGTTAAAAGACAAACTAAGCAATCCAATCAGAAGTTAATTTTATCCTGAACAGAATTAAATAAAATGTCCACATTCATTGTTCATTCTCTTCTAAATTCCGAATTTGAGTTTATTTTAAACTCATATTCATTTTTTCAAAAAGATTTCTACTGATAAATATGATGACTTGTATTGAAAATTATAGACTTTGAGTAGAAAAGCGAAAGTTATAACAAAACGTTGTTAGATTGCACTTCGCTCCTTCACAAGCTATTTGAGAGGAATGAGATTTAGATATATTAATCAAATTAACAGTTGATTTCACTTGAAGAATGGTGTAATTGTATTAACCATGAATAACCATAATATTATATGGACATCGTAAATCAGTCATTAAATCTGGTTTCTAACAGTATGTATTAATAAGAATAACAGTCTTAAAGAATAACTTTAATATAGTTCGCGTGTTTCTCTTAAGCTACTTTTAATTTCAATATTATAGTATAAAATCAAAAGATCTTAGCACAATTTTTATATCATTTCTCAAGGACCAAACATTTTAAAAGGTAAAATTTCATTAAGATAATAAATGCGCGTTCTTATGACATTGCTTCAGTTTAAATTTTATGAAACATGTACTTTTTGACAGTTTGTTTCTGCAAGATAATCTTTGCAGAAATACTTGAACCTTATAGTCACACATTTACCTTTTCTCTCAGAATTACAATGAATCTGCTTATTCATTCATTCATTGTCGTGTGCCAGCTAGGTTGGCAACAAGGTGTGCGCTGCTCCACTTTTCCAACTGAACCTTATTTTGGTCTGGAGTTCGACTTCCTTAGTACACACATGCTATTGGGACCCGTTTATAGGTTAGGCAACCATTCACACCTCATTCATAAAAGGAAAGGAGAAAGACAGTTTAGATACAGAGAGAAAGTACATCCATGCCCGAACCAAAATTTGAACCCAGGACCTCCTTATCCGTAGTCAGGCATGCTGACCACTAGACAGGTTGGTCAGCGAATCAGCTTATGCTTTTGTAAATTAATTATTTCAATGTATAAAATTATTTAAACACTGTTTATTTATTATTGTCTGGAATGTACATTAAATGTAGAGTAAAAGCAGTTAGAATATATTCTGTGAATAGGGAGAGAGATAATTATGTAAATATCAGAAATAATAGCTAAAAATATAAATTATGCAAAATATAATATAAATATATTAATGTATAAAAATGCTGAATTCATTATTTTATTGAAAAAAACTTGTCGAGGATATGGAAAGCAATTTTATGATATATATTTATTATTTTATAAAGATCATACTTATCTAATCATAGTCTATTGACACAAAATAGTTCACAATGAAAAACTCAGAATATACAACTGAAATTGGATTTTTTGTGATGACTTAAAAATAATATTCGTGGAGAATAGGAAAAATGAAAAATCTTTCGATAGTTCAAAATTAAAGTATACTCTCTTAAAATTATTAAAATGTTACCAAATAGAATTTAAAACAAATTTCTTATGTCATAAAATCATAGGACAGTACAATTTTTTGTAGCATTAAATGAAACTGTAACTAGAGATTCAGCAGTACATTGTGTTTTCTTACGTAATGAATAAATAAGCTATATAACCGAAGCTCTTATAATCTGCTGAAAAAAGCGGACTGGAATAGAAAGTTGTGAATATGATGCTGCAAACTCTCCCGATTATTTAATTTAAAGTTTATAAAGGTTACAGTAATATAAAAACCATTCATCTCTATGGCCCAGACCTGTTTCAAGACTTAGTAAAGGTAAGCTTTTTGCTTGGATAATAGATTCGCAAGAAACGATAATTGTAAACGAGTAAAATGGAAATTGCATTTTGGATATTTTTGAATTTTGTTGTTATTGTGTGCCAGCTAGGCTGGCAATATGGAGTCCGCTGTTCCACTTTTTAAACTGAACCATATTTTTTTTGGTGTAGAGTCTGACTTCTTCAATACACACATGCCATAGGGACCCGTTTATAGGTTAGACAACCATTTACAACACATTCATACATAGAAAGGGCAAAGACAGGATAGATAGAGAGAGATAGTACATCCATGCCCGAACTGGGATTCGAACCCAGGACCTCCCTATCCGTAGTCAGGGACTCTGACCACAAGACTTTATGAATTTTAAGAAGAGAATTTGATATTTATAGGTTCCTAACTAAATATAAATTACTTTACACTGCATTTCATATAAATCATTTTATAACTAGTTCAGTGTGAATTATTAGCTTCTGTACATAACTCAGCTCTTGCTTAGTTTGATTTTACCTCACACAATTTAATGCTTAGGTATATATTTTTACTGTAGATACACTGTGTAAACGAGTATTTAGATTTTTTATTTCGAGATACCGAGCTGGCAGCTTAAAAGTCAGTAGTCTGGACTCCAATCCGACAGTTCGTATGTTCGAATCTCATCTTAGCCGTGAATGTAGTGGTTCAGAGTGAAATTTAAACTGTAACTACGTGTTTAATTAGTACTCGTGAGCATAAGATGATCGTTGAGTGACAACCAAATCAATATTAGATTTCGAAGTGACACTTACGTAGTAAGTAGAAGGGCAATCACTTCTGAAAGCAGATTGAATTTCAGCTGAAGAATTGAAGTTCAATATCTTACAGCACAAAAATTTGAAATCCCTGTTCGGGCATGAATGTACTTTTTTTCCTCTCTCTATCTATTCTGTCTTTGTCCTTTCCTTGTATGAATGCGTTGTGAATGGTTGCCTACACTATAAAAGGGTACCTATGACATGTGTGTTCTGAGGAAGTCAGACTCCACACAAAATATGGTTCAGTTGGACAAGTGGTACAACGCACCCCATATTGCCAGCCTAGCTGGAACACGACAACTACAACAACAAAAATATGTAAATTTAAAACATATTTTACTATGCCAATTTATCAAATTTAAGTTTTGCTCCTTTGAAATGAAGTCTAATATATAGACTTCAACGAAAACAAACAATATGAAGTGTAAATATTTGGAAATTCTTTAATTAAAACTTTTTAAATAAAAAATGCTAATTATCACATTTGTAAAACGATTACATTGGAATGGAATAAGAAACATGTAGCTGTTACCATAAATAATTTTCGTTACTCTCAATAATAAAACTTAGATGACAATATATATATATATATATATATATATATATATATATATATATATATATATATATATATATATATATATATATGCTTAAATTATTTATATATTTATATTATAGTAAGTAATCTTACACGGTATTCCTGTCAGCTAATTACTTTTTAAATTAATTTAAAATGCTAAATAAAACTTCGAAGGTTTTTTTAAATTTAGCGCCATTTAGATGCTGATATTCTGATATTAGTTTTATGCCATTCAAACCCTTCTTAATTTAACCTGGACAAAATCTCGGTAGACAAACAAATAAGGTTTAGTTTTGATATAAAACAGAATATCTCTCGTTCTCTACAAAGCGATAAAGTGACCCCTCAATAATATTTAACATGATTAATTCTTTGAAAAACTAGAAAAAATATTAAATAAAAATGAAAATTATAAATTAAAAACGATTTATTTAAAACGTTTATGTATACCAAATAATAGTAAAAGAATTGTGTTAATAATTTCGAATTGAAAATGACAATAAAAGTTTAATATTGATCTCGTCTATTTACCTGAAGGGCATAAGTATATTCTGGATCACAAATTATGCTTTTTTCAGAAACAAATATTAATGAAATCCTATATGATGAAATTTTTATGGTAAATAAAATAACAGTTATAATGAAAATAAGAAATCAGTAATATATGATGAAACATTAAGTTTGTTATTTTTTTGGTATTTTACAAAAAGTAATTTTTTTACACTTAATTGCTTACAGTAGTTTTAATCAATAGAAAGATTTGAAATTAAATATTTAAATGGTTTAATTTAATACAATGATTTGTTTTAAAATAATTTGAAGAAAATTTAAAATAAAGAAATGGAATTAAACTGAAGGTGATTGCATGAAATTAACAAACACATTTAGGTCACAAACAAATACTTTATTTTTAATTATACATATAAAAGTTAATATCCATATCTAGCATATCCTAAACCTCCCAAGATCCCTAAACCATATCCTCCTCCATATCCATTATAAAGTCCTCCATATCCATTATAAAGTCCTCCATATCCATTATCAGCTCCTCCATATCCATCGTAAGCTCCACCATATCCTAATCCTTGACCTCCGTATCCGTAACCCAATCCTCCATATCCGTATCCGGCAACTGCAGCTGGAACACCCAAAAGTCCTTCCTGTCCTGTGTGAGGGGCACTGGAGACGAGGTGAACGGCGGCTGGGTTCTGGTTGGCGGTCCCTGGCTCGTTGGTCTTCACCTGAGCTCTGAAGCCTCCGTGGTCAGCGACGTAGTTGACCTGTCTGTGGATGCCTCTGGCGTCGGTGAATCCATAGCTGCCAGTCACGTGATGGCCTCCGGTTCCCGACTCTTCTCGGTGTTGTTCACCATGGTGGTCCTTGATGCTGTATCCGAACTTGTATGGCTGGGTTACATGGTGTGCTTGGTGGAAGCCATCTCCCTATTGTAACGAAAAGAAATAAACATTCCTTATATTGATTGATAAATGTTTATATAATGAACATCAGTATCTTTGACTGAACAGATGTAGCTTTGAATGATTTGAAAATATTCATGTATAATTGACTTGTTCCTCTGAAATAGTATGTTTTATCAATATATTTATTTATTTTGTTAATGAATTACTCGTTTATTGAGATTTTTTTCAAGTAATCAGTTAAAGATGCTATTCCTTGTATTTTTGTTTTGTTGTAACTTTGTTTATATTTTTTTTTTATTGGTAAATAATATATAGTTTAGAGTTGATGTCAATGCAAGCCACCACACACGAAGCACAAATCTATTTAAAATCAAACGGTATGGCAGACCATTGAACGTTCAAGCTTAAATTTTAATCATTGGATTATGAAAAGACAACTTAATCGATCTGAATTTCTTAACGAAAAAATGTGAAATGTAGTATGGTTTGGTTTGTTTGTTCGTTGCTCAACGGTCATTTTTTGCACACATGGGCTAATTAGACCGGGACTTACGGCTTAAAGTGGATTCCGAACCACTACAAACATCCATGCCCAAGGTGGGATTCGAACCCACGAACTGTTGAACCGAAGGCAAGAGCGCTAACCATTCGGCTGCCAGCTCGGCAAATGCAGTATGGCTTAGTTAAAATATCCTTACCTATGTTTATTGATTTAAAAATTAATAAGTAAAAAGGAGTAGTTTTTTGAAGATGAATGTGTTATATATATATATATATATATATATATATATATATATATATATATATATATATATATATATATATATATATATATATATATATATAATTTGTAAGAAAATGAATAATCATTTATACATACCAAAGAAACGGTGGCCAAAGCGGCAATCAGGACGAGCTGAAAAATAATAAACACCATGAATAAAAGAAATAATTTAAAAATATTATTTTTTTACTGTCCATAATAAGAAATTCATTATTATGCTTAAAAGAAAACATGCAATAATTATAGAATATGAAACTAATAATAACTTCTTGTGTTTTTAAAACTTTAATCTACGCTTTTAAAAGTTTTTTAATGCCTTAATATGTGAGGAAAACTAATCAATTTTTCAAACTATTACGTTTAGAAACTTGTTTGATTTCTATTTTAAAATATTTTAAAACATAGAACATTTTATTAAGAATCATACATAATATTCATATTTATGAACATTTTAAAAACAAAATGAGTAAACAAGATTTTAAGAAATGTTTATTTTTAACGTTTCGCCTAAAAAAATCCATTTAACGATTAAGTTAAACACCAAGTTTATAGATGAAATTTTTAATTTGATAAAAGTTTATTTTCAAAAATACATAATTTAAGTGACGTCTTTTAATTGAAATTTTATTCCGTTTACTTATTATGCAGCAATTAAACCAAGTTTAAATTTTACTTCAGATCTTTAATTGTTCTAGTAACAATTCATTAGTATACTAAATGATTTACACATTTATTATTAAATTTTTCCCCTTTATTTTATAACAAAATTTACAATTTTGCTTAATTTAGAGACAAAGCTATGAATGAGAGTTTAACTTAACACACTTTTAACATAAAAAGTTTAAATTTCCATATTGAAATCCTTTAAATTAAAATCTTTGATTTCTTTTTTGCGAACGTTAAGACCTGATTAGGTTGTCAACCTAATGCGTGAAAGTGAATATTAGGTGATACTTAATTTAAACAAATCTGTGACTCGCATTTCAAAAGTAAATTTCTTAGATTTTTCATACTAGGGCAATTCATTTATTAGTGCTAAAAATGTACCGAAGACATGAGACTGATTTAAGTTTTTATTAATTACAATTTAATATTAATATGAGATAAAATTGAAATAAATATAAAAATATTTACTTATTAAAGACAACAAATAATAGCGAGCTTCATATGAGAAACTACTGTAAAAATTTACCGTACAGTCATCCTTGGCGAATTTTCGAAAAGTTGCCAAGGGTGACCGTATGGGGAAGTTCCGATCGGAGAAACGGCGGGCGGGAAATGGCTGAATTAGTGACAAATATTTCATACATTGTTGGTATCGAACAAAATGCTCAACTAATTTTACAAAATTAACAAAAAACGCAGATTTATAGATTTGAAACATCAATGATAAAATAATAAATTTGATATGTTAAATTATTCATAAAATTTTTTGATTAAATTTTATATTAATGAATTTAAATCGCTAAATATTCATGAGAAATTAATGACAAATAGGGTTGCCAAAATACTTGTTTGCCGGGATTCTAGTAAAAATGTTCGCCAAATTTGGAGCTAAAAAAACGCGCCAAGGGTGACCGTACAGTAAAACTGATCCGAAACGAGTTTAACATAGTTGAAGGAAAGAATTGAAGAACAAACGTAGGAAGTAAACATGAAAAAATTGTATGGAATTTACTCGCACTTACCATTGAAATCATGATTGGTTTTGATTATTTGTTACTTTATGATTTCTGAAAAATTCACGAGCCCTTTTTATACTAAACGGCAGAATGTGAAACAGTCAAAAGTATGCAGATTAAACGTTATGGCTGACTGAAATCTCTCGCATTCCAAACTTCATTTCCTATTTCTTCATTCAAAGGGGAAAGTGTAAGAAATCAAGAGAGAGGTTACAAAACGGAAAATAATCAGAACTTATCAAAATGAAAACTAAAATTATCAGTCCGTTCTTAAACTGTATTGGCAATGTTCGTAGCGAGATATCAATAAATAGAATGCATGAATTCTTGTCTTTAAAACTATGGTATTTTCATAAAGTACATAATTTAAAGATATATAATTTTATTTAAATTTGATTAATATTTATGAACTTCATGTATATTTTATTTTTTAGTGCTCATGTTGAACGTGACTGTTAATTATGAGAGTCAATTAATATGGTCGCTCGTGGAAGATAGGGTAACAAACAAAGATCGTTTTGAGTCTTTTAACTATTGGTCAACATTAATGGGGAATATTACATGTAGAAAGATGGAAAACAGGAAAATACTGAAAATTCCTCCTTGACAGATCATTATAAATAGAACAGGAACGCAACATACAGCAATCCTCATTCAATAATTGCTTACATTAAATTGCGATAATTCCACTTTAAAGTTTGTCTTTGGCAACACGAGTCTTAAAAACACATACTTATATACAGAACACAAAGAAGTTATTTTTCTAGTTTCACATTACATTAGGTTGTTCGGAAAGTAATTTCGTTTTTTCGCATTGGGATCAGTTTATTGCTTCTAAAAACCAACCATTTTGAGAGTGTGGATTCATGGTACTACTCGAATGAGGGCAACAGCTATTACACTGGAGAATTGACAATATACAACTCAATTACATTTTCATTCGCTGTACGTTTTTCATTTTTATAAAAAAACGAAACGACTTTCCGAACAAGTTAATTTTTACTTTAATATCCGAGTGGTGTATAAGAAATGTTAATTATTAAATCGTTGCTCATTCTGTCTTTCATATCTAAAGAAATTTTATAAATTCTACTTCATGGAAAATTTTTAATTTAGACACTCAAACAATATGTTACATATTTTTGTCATCGATTTAAAATTATTACCATGAAAATGGGCAATCTTTTGTTGTTGTTGCTGTTATTAATGGCACTTGGACAAACCAATATCGCTATGCCTTGGCTATGCGAATTTAAGTCAATTGGGAGCATCTTTCGTTTTTAATAAGAGCACCATGAAAGTGTAAGTACGACTTTTGCCCTTCAAATCCTCCGATAGATGGCAGCACCAAAGGATATGCTCTCTCAATTTTGATATTGATCTGAAGGGGAATATAAATTTCTCCAGATCATTGCACCCATGGTAACTGCTCAACGACCGACCACAGGATTTTCAATTCAAGAGATTTAACGAGCACGTATATCGCATGTACTCGGTGGGTCTTGGGTGGCATTGGGAATCGAACCCAACCCTTCCGGATAGAAGGTCGATACCCTAACTACTTGGCTACCACGGGCCCCAGGTATAACGACTTCGTAGTCGGCAGGATCTCTTGTGAATGATATCATTAATTTGTTTAACCGCAATGTGTTTTAATCCGGGGTTCAGTTCAGAAAAGTTGCACAGAATGGATTTAAATCATAAGAATGGTTCGTATAATTTCATGGTAATGTTGTATGATCGAGTAAGACAGTCGTGTCAAAAAGTAACATTAGAGCTATCATCTAATCGAAGAACTATTTTACTCTCTCCGCTATGACGTTTGCAAAAGGTATTTAATTGTAAGACATTCATTTTATTCACATTTAGTTATTGTTATTTTTAGTACGATATTTCTCAAATTCTAATCACAATATTGATTCACTGCAATAAAGTATTGTTTATGTACAACAAATGATAAATAATATGAAAAAAGTATTTGTATTTAATAATAAATAAAATTTTTGAAGTATTTTTAACTCTAGTCAATTGTTTCTTTTTAAAAACAGATAAATTGCCTTGGGATATTTGTGAACAAATTAATTGTTCTCCAAACCAGCACAGGAACACGGATAACTATTGGTCTCTCTATCAAAATACAGAGACTATTAGTTAGACGGTCTTTGGATAGAATTTTTGTATCAAACTCACTAACTCTGTTTGTAACTAAGTGAGCGATGAATTTTTTCTCCCACAAAAATGTCATCGATTTTATTTTTATGGTTCGCATCATAATAACAATTACTTGTTCAACAGTTCATCTGTTCAATTCTCTCTTCATGTTTCGATACCTAATGGACTTTGTTGTTGTTGTTGTCGTGTGCCAGCTACGCTGGCAATATGGAGTGCGTTGCTCCACTTTTCCAACTGAACCCTATTTTGGTGTGGAGTCAGACTTCCTCAGTACACACATGCCATAGGTACCCGTTTATAGGGTGGGCAACCATATACTCCACATTCATACAAGGAAAGGGTAAAGACAAGATAGATAGAGAGGGAAAAAAGTACATCCATGCCCAAACCGGGATACGAACCCAATGGACTTTTTAATTTATGTTAAGACATAAGCGTGAATTATTCCATGGAAGAATTTTAAAAAATTCTGCAGAACAAAAAGATTGAAAAGAAATGGATGAAAGAAAAAAGTATCGATTTTTTTAAAACTATTTTGTGTTAATTTAGACAATTAAACAAAACATGCTGTTATAAAACATTTATTTCTCTGGCTTCCATGTTTCTGTCATATGATGTTTCATCATCTTCTCACCATTTCGTTTCGTTTCTCTTTCATTTGTGCGTAATTTCTGAAATAAATCGTGAATAATAACTAATCTGTTTTTTAAACATATTCAAAAATGTTTTAAAGTGAATCCCCCACAATTCTACAACTAAACTAAGTTCAGTGGTTTAGATCCAAGGCCTACAGTGCCGATATCTGCTTTCTTGACCTGAGGTCCCTGAGATAAGAAAAGTATGTCCGGGTTAGGTGGTCATCCTAACGTGAAGTCCCTCCCCTCGTGAATAGCTCTAAGCATGCTTGATACTCAGTTTTATCAACCCATTGAAGGGATGGAAGGCTGAAATAGACCTTGCCTAACTTGAGGATCTAACATAGGACCCATATTTTAGGAACGTGAAGTTGTAACTCTACTGTTGTATATTAAAGAAACGCCATGCGTTCAAATCATTGTTCTTATAGTTGAGTTATCAAAAAGGATTTAAAGCTGTAGCTAAGTAACATTTGAACGAGTAAGACGAAAAAGATTTTCTAATTTTTCCAAAAAACTATGATAACTATTTTAAGAAAAATGAAGTTTTTAAATGTTTTTCGAGTATTTAAAATTTTTATATTTTGAACAGCATTTCATTTAATTTTTGAACTAAACTTAACTCAAGGACTCGAAACCTATAACATCCTTGGCTTACGGGGCTCCTATCTTTTTTCATTACCATGGGTCTTGTAGGGCGAAACGTATGTCCCTGTTAACTGGTCAGCCTAATTTGAATTCCTCAGTTTTAAGCTCCCAAGCATGCTTGGTATTCAGCTTTATCTACCCTTTGAAGAGATGAAAGGGTAAATCGACCTTGCCAATCCCGATGATCGAAACTTCGACAAGTAATTTGAGAACGTGAAATATTTTTCTTTCATCCGCCATACTTCAACTCTACAATTATATTAAAGAAAATCCATGCTTTTTTGAACCCTTATCAGTAAAAGTTTAAAGTTCTCTATGCCGTCACGAACTGCTAAATAGAGATACCTATTTTAATTGTTTCCTTAAGTATTTCTTAAGACTGAAAGAGTTGCATTCACGTTTGTTCTAGCTTATCAAAAGTTAATTTTAAAACTTTACTTTAAAAAAAAAGTTAGGTGAAATTTAAGAAAGATATTTTCTACTTCAATCGAATTCTATTAAACCTTGATGAATTCCGTAGTGTGTAAATTAACTGCAGATGTTAGAATTAACTTATAAATACTGGAGCAAATAACACTTTCTAATGAAACTAAATCATAAGTTTTGTGTTTCTTTGTAATACTCTATGAAAATATCAAAATTTGAAGAAATGTTTCTTTTAACACTTCTTAAGAATTTTGAACCTTTGACCGTGACAAACAAGTTTTTTATAATTTTTCCATTGTTTGATATTTTTTATTCGTTTACGTGCATAAAAAATATCGAGAGCTTGAATAGTATAAATAAATGAAAAATTGTTTTAAGAAAAATAAAGATTTTCTCTTCTATGGAGTGTTTAAAATTTTCCCTAATTCCAACAAAATTTTACTTTATTTCAAATAAGAAAAGAGACACAACACTGAAGAGAGAGAAACAAAATAAACCGAGAGTTATTTTAAAAATTCTCATTTTCTTTTCTTGTTCTATCAAATAGCTAAAAGCTCTTACATAGACGATACTAAGCTCTTTATTAGTTAATAAAATAATAGTTATAATAGCATACATAAAACATTTAGGTATTAATAAAGCATTTTCCATTGGTTCTTTTTTTCTCGCAATACTTATCTTTCGAACAGTATTCTGTAATGAAAAAAGGAAAAGTTTGTATCATATTCTTTCAAACGTAACAAAAAAAGCAATAACTCTTAAGTTATGCAGTGTGAATTAAATCGTCATTTTATGTTAACAAAGCTCATAAGTTTAATATTAAAAATGCTTTCTTCTCTTACTTTAAAATAAGATCGTTCAATGTGTTTTTCCCGATGTAACATACTTTTAAGAACTAGTGATCAGTTTTTTTTTCTGCAATAAATGTATGAAAATATACATACATTTGGTTTTAAATATAATAACCATAAAGCAATTATCTGAAATGTAAATTTCATATATTAAATCAGATAATTTTGAAGTTTCGTGCGTTTTCAATATTGGTGTTTTAAAAATGTTAAAAGAACAGGAATTTTAAGGTAAAAATACCGATATAAAGAAAAAATACTTTACTGCACTTTTTGCGAGAAAAATTAATTTACTCATTTAAAAATATATAAAGTAGCTTTATCTGCAAATTTTATTTTAAAAATCTGAGTATGTATCCAAAAAAAAAAAAGAATGACCCGATAAAACTTTAACTTCATTTTATTTAAATATGCACAAGACCTAAAAAAAAAGAAATTGTTAGTCAGTTTAACATACTTTTATAAAAAACATTATTTTAAAGAAAGGCCAAAGTAAGAGACCCGTGTGTGTATTTGTTCAATAAAATAACTCTTAATTTTTCAAGTTCAATTAAAGTCCATGGAACATTTATATATATACATATACATATATATATATATATATATATATATATATATATATATATATATATATATATATATATATATGTATATATATATATATATAGAATGATTATGTTAGAAACACACTAACGCGCAGAGTAATATGGCCGACATGAAAGAAATGTTTTTCTTGCAATTCTTAACATACTTAATAAGGATTCAAACCAATCAATATTGTAATTCGGTGACACAATATAATATATTAAGTCTTTCTGTACATTAAAAAATTTTTAATTAATTTGAATATTTTATTTAACAGAATTTCCGTTTAACAATTTTATATATGAAGTGTGGTTCTTAAATCTTCAATTGAACACATAAGAAATTTTATGTACTATTATGATTTATAAATTTGAATAAAACACTGGAGAGAAATTTAAAATTTTACCAAATCGTGAAATAATATTTTTAAACTCAAAAATCTCATTATTCTTGTCTCTAAATATTCTTACTTCAAGTTTTATATGTAAGTTCCTAAATTGTTAGGCCAGCATCGCAGCATTATGGTTTATCATAATTACCAGAAGTGCTGTAATTTTAGCTGCAAATGAAATAAAGGGAACAAAATAATTTAACGTAACATCAAGTAGAGAGGAGAGAGTAGATCCTTCCTTTCATTACAGATTTATATTTCTAGGGAAGTTTTGGAGCAAAGATTAAAATTTTAAATTAATGCATGCTTTTTAAAAATACCAGATTTGCAACTTCATCACTTTAAGATCATATTAAATTTTATTTTTGTAAATACTTTATAAACAGAACAATAGCCCGCGGATGGAGTATTTTAAACAAAAATATCAATCACTCAAAGCTTGTGGTGTATATAAGTATTCAATTTTTAAATTTTTTCTGCTATTTTATATTAAAGAAATTTCTATTAACTTTTATTAAAACTACATTTTTTGACGTATAGGAATAGTTTACAATAGAAATGTCTATTAACTTAACTAAAATTGTTTTACAGCGTTAAATTTTTAAATTACTTGAATTCACAATTAAGTGTGACGTTGTATTACAAGTGCATACATGAAATTAATAAAAGAATTTTTTTTCTTCAAATATTTTATTTTAGATTTACCAGTTTTACAATCATTATTGATATATTCACAATTAATATCCATATCGAGCATAACCTAAGCCTCCTAAGACGCCTAAGCCATATCCACCATAGCCTCCACCATATCCGTTATATGCTCCTCCATATCCATTATAAGCTCCACCAAATCCTAATCCTTGACCTCCATATCCGTAACCCAATCCTCCATATCCGTATCCGGCAACTGCTGCAGGAACACCCAAGAGTCCCTCCTGTCCGGTGTGAGGGGCACTGGAGACGAGGTGAACAGCGGCTGGGTTCTGGTTGGCGGTCCCTGGCTCGTTGGTCTTCACCTGAGCTCTGAAGCCACCGTGGTCAGCGACGTAGTTGACCTGTCTGTGGATGCCTCTGGCGTCGGTGAATCCATAGCTGCCAGTCACGTGATGGCCTCCGGTTCCCGACTCTTCTCGGTGTTGTTCACCGTGGTGGTCCTTGATGCTGTATCCGAACTTGTATGGCTGGGGTGCATGGTGTACTTGGTGCAAGCCATCTCCCTAGAGAAAGAAAAACGTTTATTGACATTAACTGAAAAAATTCTTATGTAGCATGTACTAAATTCTCCGTTACTGAACAGACGATTTGAATGATTTGACAATGTGCACGTTTAAATCACCTGTTTCAGTGATATAATTCTCATCAACATATTTAAAATAGTTTTACATTCAGTGTCAAGCGTTATTTTTCCTTCTTTCAAGAATTCATGAAAAAATTATGCTATTCAACATTTTTACAATCCTGTATTTATTTTTATATTGGATATATTGTTTTAACATACACTTTGTTTGATTTTTTGGACATTCTCTTTTGATTTTTGTTGCAAATGAAGGTGGTTAGAAAGGAATCTACAGTTTATATATAACATAGATTCCTACAATAGTAAAATATCTTCACATTACAAATGGAACTCTGCACACGAGTTTGGTGAACATTTAATTTGCAATTCAGCCACAAGTTTCTTGAGAGCTTCCGTTTCCTTACTAAAGTCCTAACTCTTAAAGATAGAATAAAAAAGTAATTTCATGTGGCCTGATTATTATGATCTGGCAGATATTAATTACCTTTTAAAAACTCTTCTTAAATAAACAAATAACACTCCAAAGGTGACAAGAAATAATTCGTGAATAAAATAAGGAATGTAATTGATCATACATACCAGAGATACAGCGGCCAAAGCAGCAACAAAGATGATCTAAAATAAAATAAAAAAAAATTTTTAATAAAAAACTAACCCCAAAATATATTCTCTAAATTATTGTGAAACATTACTGCATTTTAAGGAGTTGCTGACTAATAATTGAATAAATGACTAGGCAATTTCTCATGCAACTAAACCATTTCATCTTGAAATTTAAATTAATGGAGAAAAAGTTTTATTTATCATTTATCAAATTCTCCTAATTTTTTTATTTGTCTGATTTTTAATTATTTAAATAATTATAAGACTTTAATTTTTATAAGACTAATTATAAGACTTGAGTTTTATAGAAAATCATAATTTTCATCCTCAGTTAAATTTAAATGTTTGCAAGCATTACAAACCAATAAAACAGTAAAATTTCTAAAAGCATAATGTTTACATAGAGAATTTTGATTAAAATACCTTTATCGATTAATAAAAAGAAGTTTCCTTTATGATTCGTTTCATAGGATAAAACTTTATTTTATAAAAAAAATTTAGGTAACATGTTTTGCATTTTTTATTAATGATTTTCATTTTACGATATTCGATTTTTTTTATTTACGATATTTTACGATCGATAATATAGTTTTTGAAAGCTTATTTTTACACTTTATTGCAGATCCCGTCTCGGTAGATTCTTTTTAACATTATATAACTCATTTATAAGGAAATGCTTTATCCCGATATCATAATAAACTGTAATAATTTAATTTCTTAAGACAAGTAAACATGAAATGTGCAGGACACTTTATCATAAATACATTACACAATTTCTGTATAAAAACTAATTTTTTGTAAAGATAAAGAACTTGTAAAATATCCCAATTTCATTAGTCATTATGAATATTTTTTTCAACACTTCAAAAATAAGTTGGTTATATCATGTATTTTTAATATGGCTGAAAATTAAATACATGAACTTTTCAAAACTGGTAAAAAAATAATATTTATAATTTCAACTTATAATTTTTTAAGCATTGGTAATCATGAAAATATAATGCATATCAAAAGCACAAATACCCCATATCTATATATAACAAAGATAATTTCTTATATATTTCTCATGTTCTCCGACAAATAATGCTCAACTATTTACTCACAAAAATTGTTTAAATTAATAAAAAATTAGTATTTTTGCAAATACATATTTGCATTAGCTCTAATAGCTGCCAATTTTTGTATTACATAAAATGCAATCAGGTATAAAAATCATATGCCCTTCAAATATAGATAATTTTTATTCTTAAAATATAAAAATAGGGAACTGGATGTTGAATTTTAATAAAATAAAATAAAGAATAGCAGAAACAGTGTTGATATATTGCCATTAAACTTTTAAATTTATAAAGAAAACTACACAAAATTGTTAAACATTTGAGCACTCTTACCTGTGCAATCATAATTGATTTCGGTTATACGTTATTTTGCATCCATTGATAATATACATACCCTTTTATATACAACGCGAGAATGTCGTAAATTTGAAAGAATTCAGATTAAAAGTTACAGATGATTGACACCGCATTCCAAATTCTACTTTCTAATCCTTACTTCAGGTCAGAAAAGAGTAGAAAGTCAAGGTTACAATAAAAAATAATTGGCATTTATCAAAAAAAAAAATTATTCCACAATTCACTTTCAAATTATATTCGAAATAATTGGACATGCGACAACTAGCAACAGACAACAAGAAAAAGACTCATTGTTTTATATAATCTTGATTAATAATCTTTAATTCAAACATTCTTCCCTTTAACACACTTAAGCAATTTATTAATTCTAACACCACAAATATGTCCACACCTACATAGAGACTCACAGACAAAAAACGGACAACTTAATATCTAGCAAACATTAAAACAAGCGTTTAGCTTACAACATAACTGGCAAAACAAAACAAATTTCAATATCCTCATTTTCTTCTTATTTTAAATATTCCTAATAAATTATTCTTCGATCGTCTGTTTATGAACTGGCAACTCAGTGGTTGGCGTTCACACCTTAAGGTCACACACACAATATATATATATATATATATATATATATATATATATATATATATATATATATATATATATATATATATATATATATATATATATATATAGGGGCGCTCTGTGGCTGAGTGGTCAAAATATCACTCCGCTAATCGCTTGAGAGCGTAGAAGTGTGGGTTTGATTCCCACCGTGGCCCTGGGTGTTTTCTTCGTTATTCTTCTATGGTTGTACATCTGTCATTGTGCTATTTGCCCTATTATCGACGAAGACTTACAAGCGGATCTCAAGAATCAAGCATACAAGTCTGAAAATATATGTAGTAGTAATAAAGTAAACAATATATATATATATATAATTCCTGAGTCTATTTCTTACTTATGGATTGATTTTATAGTTGTAAGAAATCAATTTATAATCATAAGAATGGTTCGTATTAATGCATAGTAATGTCTTTTAACATCATGATATTCTCCACAATGTTTGTATTTTTACCATCACAGTTCAACAGTTGATTTGATGAATCTCCATTCTTGAGCGAAAATGCTTGTATAGATTTAAATTCCACTTTGAGAGTTTGGTTCTGATCGAATTAGTCTGCCATATTAATAAAAATTCGGACTCTCACCTTGAAATATTTTGATACGTAAATAGATTATTTTAAAAATTTAATTTCAAATCTTGGATTTGAAATAAAACTCTTTACTCATATTTGTTACAGACTATCCAATACATTGAAATTACTAAACAAAATAAATAAAAGAAATTGAAATGAAGTTGGGAAGAACAAAAGTTGGGAATAACAATCAAAGAAAATGATTGTTATTCCAAACTTTCCGAATCCTTTGAACTGAATTGGGTTTCAAATGGTTAGTGCTCTGGCCTTCGGTTCAATAGTTCGTGATCTCGAGAGCGGGAGTTCGTAGTGGTTCGGAATTCTTTTTTAATTGTAGTTTTCGATTTGATTAGTCTTCCTTCAGATTGGTTTGGTTTGTTTCAACGGTCATTTTTTGCACTCGAGGGCTAACTAGTCCGGTACCTACGGTTTAAAGTGGATTCCGAACCACTACAAACATCCATACCCAGGAGGGATTCGAACCCACGATCTGTTGAACCGAAGGCAAGAGCGCTAACCATTCGGCTACCAGCTCGGCAGTCTTCCTGCAGAAGATTCAGAAGCCGAAAATATCCTCTAACTGACAAACAAATCTAATCTTAATCTCTTAATTTCAAAATTAGTAAATTAAATTTGTGTATAATGACTTATTTTATATAAATTCTAGAGAAATAAATTTTCATTTTGAAATTATTATTAAGTTGAAGTTATTTTATTGTGGTACATTAAAAAAAAATTTTCCAATGGCGGGCACACTTGGGTGACTAAGCCTATGCCACAACCAGGACAGAAACTTCTACTCATTTGTCGTTACCCAGCGGGCACCTGTGAACCAAGTCACAGAGGCGAGTAGCGTTATCCGCGCCATACCAACACAAACCCGTTTATAGGGTGGGCCATATTCATACATCATCACAGAAGAAAGGACAGAGAAACTCAAAGAGAACAGAGGAAGAAAGTAACATCCATGCCCGAACGGGGATTCGAACCCAAGACCCATAGCTCAAGAGTCAGGAACGCTAACCACTCAGCCATCGGTCTGCATAGTAAAAATATAGAATAAACGAATGGAGTTTTTTTTTACTTTCTTTAGTTAAAGTATATTATTTCCGTATTTCTTAAATATTTTTATGTTTCCTTAAGACTTTTTTTTGCTTTGTTCCATAAATTATTTCATTCAAATTTACAATAGCATAAAGATGAAAGAAATTATTTAAAAATAAATCAATTTTTTATTAAGTGCTTAAAAATCTTATCTTTCCAATTCTATACTATTTTTTATTCAATTTTTTTAAAACAAATTCCACTACAACGGATGTTACGAAATTACTTAAAGATTTTACTCTGGCTGTTTTGTTCTATCAATGTATCAAGAAATATTTATTTTTCCGCTAAACGCTCCTTTATTTCACAAATTAATGATAGCTGCAGTAATGTAGATCTAAAGAAAATAAGGATTGTTAAGAAATAATTTTTATTAATTTTCAGTAGATTATTTATTCTTCAGTGTGAAATTAAAAGTTATCATATTTTTGATGCTGTAATTCGTAAAAAGGACTTTGAAATTGTTATATATACTTTAAATGCACTCTTGCCGCCCAACTTGTCTTGTGGTCAGCGTGTCTGTCTACGGATAAGGAGGTCCTGGTTTCGAATCCCGTCTTCGGGCATGGATGTACTTTCATCTCTCTATCTATCCTGTCTTTGTCCTTTCCTTGTATGAAGTGAGGTGTAAATGGTTGCCTAACCTATAAACGGGTACCTATAGCAAGTGTGTACTGAGGAAGTTGGACTCCACACCAAAATATGGTTCAGATGGAAAAGTGGAGCAGGGCACCCCATATTTTTAGTTTGGCTGGCACACGACAACAACAACAACAAATGGACTCTAAGTTATATTAAAGAACCAAAAATAAGTGTGTTTGCTGTTCTTTTATTCATAAATCTTTTTATATTTTTACATTCTATGTTATTAGTTTTTGTATCCTTTTATATAAATATTTTAAATAATGCAAACATTTCAGCACATATTTTCTACACTGTTCTACATATTAATATTTTGTTATTTAATAATTTTAAGTAAACGGAAATACCTAAAATCATAATATTTTATAAAGGAAAATATCACTTCTTTATCATACATTTTTTCTTTTGTGGATACGGTTAACAGTTAAACATTTTTGCTTTTTTATAGCATTTTGTGCCAAATAATTCCTCAGTTTCTTATGTATGTGTTTCTCACATCATTTATGGAGTTCGATGACTGGAGTTTTTAATGTGTGAGGTCTGACGATCATACATTATGCCGATTATGACCCCTTAATAGAAGTGAGAAATGCATCCTTATACTTTTGATAACAGCCGACCGATGGCTGAGTGGTTAGCACTCCTGACTCATGAGCTGTGGGTCCTGGATTCGAATCCCGATTCGGCATGGATGTTACTTTCTTTCTCTGTTCTCTCTGTGTTTCTCTATCATTTCTTCCGTGATGATGTATGAAAGTGGCCCCTTCTATAAACGGGTTTGTTGTGGTATGACGTGGGTAACACTACTCGCCTCACACATGCCCGCTGGGTAACGACAAATGAGTAGCAGTTTCTGGCCTTGTTGTGGCATAGGGTTCAACCCTCAAGTGCCCGCCGTTGGGAAAAAACGTTTTTGACAGTAAAATTACAATATAGCAGATAATGCTCTTCCGTTATTGTGAATAAAAAGAAATTCTAATATCACTCATTATTAAAACTTCTATTTACTTGCTCGTATTTTCTTTTTTTTTTATTTTCGTTCTCTGTCAGAAAATTTTTAAAAGAACTGAAAATAAAAAAAAAGAAATTTAGAAAATAAAAGTTTTGTGTAATTGAAACAATTACAACACGTGTTAATACGGAAATAATATACTTTAACTAAGAAAAGTAAAAAAATAAACTCCATTTGTTTATTCTGTATTTTTACTGTGCAGACCGATGGCTGAGTGGTTAGCGTTCCTGACTCATGAGCTATGGGTTCGAATCCCCATTCGGGCATGGATGTTACTTTCTTTCTCTGTTCTCTCTGTTCTTTCTTCCGTGATGTTGTATGAATGTGGCCCTCCCTACAAACGGGTTTGTGGTGGTATGGCGCGGGCAATGCTACTCGCCTCCGTGACTTGGTTCACAGGTGCCCGCTGGGTAACGACAAATGAGTAGCAGTTTCTGGCCTTGTTGTGGCATAGGGTTCAACCCTCAAGTGCCCTCCGTTGGAAAAAAACTTTTGATAAGAGATCTAAGTTAACCACTCTTGTAAATATCATTTCACTGTGAGGACATTGCAACATATTTTATGTTCTCCAGCCACAATTAGTGAATACGACATATCTTCGGCTGAGGTGGATATCAGACCTGCCATCTTTTGGTGACGAGAATGATGCATTTCTTAATCATGAACACCTAGCCTAAAATGTAAGAACCAATCATAACCATTAAAAATATCCCATAAAAATGCCAGAAACCTAGCATTTTCAGAGGCCAATCATGTAAGATGCTATATTTGAATATAACTCGAGAGAATGCTTAAAAAATCCTGAGCACAAATCCGACAAATTTGCATATAGACTGGAAACCACTTCAAATTCATCTTTTACAATTGTACAATGATTTCGCAACATTTAATTAATTCCCACTTTTGAAACACGTTCCTACCGCTATTCTCAGCATGAGTTCCTACTTTGCATTCCTTGCATTGTATTGGAATTAAAAAATCTAGAATATTTATGTGTAATTCATCATTGGATCAAAATATTCTTCTTGACTTTTTTCTAAATATATAATGGAACTTGATTTGTAACTGGTTGTACATATTAAAAAATTACTGGTCTAAATTGTTGCGAACAGATAAACTGATTTGGTAAGTCAATAATTAGCTTTCTAGCCTTCAGATAAATGATTTATTGGTTCGATTCCCGCCTTCAACACAGATGTCTGTAGTGGTTGATGTACTGCCGTGAATAATATTTTTTCGTTTCGTGAATTATTATTGTCGCAATGTTATCATTGATATTATTATTAACTTAATTCACGTTTATAAAACATTGATTTTTGGAATTCCCTAATAATGCATTCCAGAAATACTAAAGTTTTATGTTTAGATACATCTGAAATTGTATAATCAGCTATTAATTTTTTCAATATTATTTACATATATTGAACCTTTGTGTTCCTTTTTATAATGCTAAATTTCACGCATAAATTCTATTAATACTTTAACTAGCCCAAATGAGAAAATATAGCTAATAAAGTATTGTCCAACAATTCATTATCAATAACAGATAATATCAAATGATTATTGAGCATCATATACTAATTCTAAATAATTAACACTTATTTTATAGGATTTTTAGCTAAACATTTTAAAATTTATTCCTATATACGAAGAAGTTTAAATTTGTTCATAAAATTGAATCAAAAATAGTTTTAAAAAATACTATACAGATAAAAGTAATAATCGAATGAAAAAAAAACTTTTTATATTCATAAATCAAAAATAAATTTTTAAACATTTTTATTAAAATAAGCATGCACTTTTATAAAATAAATTTTAAAATAAGAAAATTATGTGCATTGTTAAACAAATGATTATTTTCAAATTGTTTCTACGCTGGATATATGATAGACTAGTATATTTTGCATTTCAACTGTGAACATCATTAAATTTAAATTAATGGATTTATATATCCATTGTTTTTCTTTTCTAATTTCAACATATTTATATGACAGTAATGTACTTTTGGAATTTATAAACATAGAAATTGCCATGAATTTACATTTTAAAATACCAATGTGCACGATAACAAACTTAAAAAGTAATTTACACTAATTTAGACAATCGTCTCTCATATATAGGTGTGTGATAGGTTATCTTAGAATTAATTGTTTCTATACTTTTAAAAGTACAAGTTATAATTTGCAATTGTATGAAGTGTTCCGGATGAAAATCGCTTAAATAAAGTGCTCGTTTGTAAATTATTTCAACTTTCTTTCGAATGGTATTTTTATTTTAATTTTATGTTTCATTGATATTTGCTCTAACACTAGAAATTATATCAAGAAGATCATTTAATAAATACTAAACTGCAAATTTTAAAAATGTTTTACATTAAGCTAAAAATGGTTTCTGTAAAAAAGAATTTCACAAAATTTTAGAAAGAAAACATTTTATTTTTGGTTTACAAATTATAATTAGTATCCATATCGAGCATATCCTAAACCTCCTAAGATGCCTAAGCCATATCCTCCATATCCACCATAAGCTCCTCCTCCATAACCGTTGTAAAGTCCTCCATATCCGTTATAATCTCCACCATATCCAAAGCCTTGTCCTCCATATCCATAACCCAATCCACCATATCCGTATCCGGCAACTGCTGCAGGAACACCCAAGAGTCCCTCTTGTCCTGTGTGAGGAGCACTAGAGACGAGGTGAACAGCGGCTGGGTTCTGGTTGGCGGTGCCTGGCTCGTTGGTCTTCACCTGAGCCCTGAAGCCTCCGTGGTCAGCGACGTAGTTGACCTGTCTGTGGATGCCTCTGGCGTCGGTGAATCCATAGCTGCCAGTCACGTGATGGCCTCCGGTTCCTGACTCTTCTCGGTGTTGTTCACCGTGGTGGTCCTTGATGCTGTATCCAAACTTGTAGTGCTGGGGTGCATGGTGTACATGGTGCAAGCCATCTCCCTAGAGAAAGAAAAACGTTTATTGACATTAACTGAAAAAAATCTTATATAACATGTACTAAATTCTCCGTTACTGAACAGACGATTTGAATGATTTGACAATGTGCACGTTTAAATCACCTGTTTCAGTGATATAATTCTCATCAACATATTTAAAATAGTTTTACATTCAGTGTCAAGCGTTATTTTTCCTTCTTTCAAGAATTCATGAAAAAATTATGCTATTCAACATTTTTACAATCCTGTATTTATTTTTATATTGGATATATTATTTTAACATACACTTTGTTTGATTTTTTTGACGTTCTCTTTTGATTTTTGTTGCACTTGAAGGTGGTTAGAAAGGAATCTACAGTTAATATATAACATAGATTCCTACAATAGTAAAATATCTACACATTAGAAGTGGAACTCTGCACACGAGTTTGGTGAACATTTAATTTGCAATTCAGAGACAAGTTTCTTAACAGCTTCCGTTTCCTTACTAAAGTCCTAACTCTTAAAGATAGAATAAAAAAGTAATTTCATGTGACCTGATTATTATGTTCTGGCAGATATTAATGACCTTTTAAAAACTCTTCTTAAATAAACAAATAACACTCCAAAGGTGACAAGAAATAATTCGTGAATAAAATAAGGAATGTAATTTATCATACATACCAGAGATACAGCGACCAAAGCAGCAACAAAGATGATCTAAAATAAAATAGAAAAATTTTTTAATAAAAAACTAACCCCAAAATATATTTTCTAAATTATTGTGAAACATTACTGCATTTTAAGGATGTGTTGACTAATAATTGAATAAATGACTAGGCAATTTCTCATGCAACTAAACCATTTCATCTTGAAATTTAAATTAATGGAGAAAAAGTTTTTTAACATTTATCAAATTCTCCTAATTTTTTTATTTGTCTGATTTTTAAGTATTTAAATAATTATAAGTCTTTAATTTTTATAAAACTAATTATAAGACTTGGGTTTTATAGAAAATCATAATTTTCATCATCAGTTAAATTTAATGTTTGCAAGCATTACAAACCAATAAAACAGTAAAATTTCTAAAAGCATAATGTTTACATAGAGAATTTTGATTAAAATACCTTTATCGATTAATAAAAAGAAGTTTCCTTTATGATTCGTTTCATAGGATAAAACTTTACGCTAAAGTGAAGAGATGGGTACGGAGGGTAAAATGCGCCAAGCAGGCGATAAAGTGGTGCGATAAGTTCGTCAAACTGGTTTAACGGTTCGGATTACGTATGTATGACCTATTTTTTTTATTGGGTAACGTGATCGCGTGACATGCGCGTTTTGTATGTAACCCTTGAAACTATTTTAGAATAATATTTAATAATTGAGTTTCAATATTCGAATTTTGGAGTTTGTGTGTAACTAACGATAATTAACTATGGATGAGAATGTTTTGAACTTACGTTTTTTTTTATTTAGAGCGTGATGGTAGTAAGAAAGTAAGTATATGAATTTTTAAGTTGTGTGTATTGCATGTTAGTGTTAGAATGTGCCGCGTACTGATATTTTTTTATGTAGGTGCCATTGCTCGGTATATTAAAATTCCAGTTTAAACAAAATGTGAAATTTGTTAACGTTCGAAATTTAGTTTTACTGCCCGGTTGGCACTGCAGTAGGTAGCGCTACACTGATGTTTTTTTAAGGTGGGCGCCATTGCTCGGTATATTTAAAATTCGAGTTTAAACAAAAAGTGAAATTTTTTAACGTTCGAAATTTAGTTTTACTGCCCGGTTGGCACTGCAGTAGGTAGCGCTACACTGATGTTTTTTTTAAGGTGGGCGCCATTGCTCGGTATATTTAAAATTCGAGTTTAAACAAAAAGTTAAATTTTTTAACGTTCGAAATTTAGTTTTACTGCCCGGTTAGCACTGCAGTAGGTAGCGCTACACTGATGTTTTTTTAAGGTGGGCGCCATTGCTCGGTATATTTAAAATCAAGTGATAAAAATTTCCTTTCTATTTATTCGAATTTTAAAACTTCTACAGTATTTAATTGTAATGAAATATTCAACTATTTAATATTTGGAATTCGAAAAAACGCGTGATTTCAAAGCTGAAGTTCGAACGCGATCGTTATTGGTTGAAATTTATCGCGCGTAGTGACGCAATTTAGGTTGGCGACAGAGCTGTAGAGCGTTTGGTGCCAAAATTTGAAATCGCGCCAATCCCGTACCCATCTGGTAACTTTTACCAAACTTTATTTTATAAAAAATTTAGGTAACAGGTTTTGCATTTTTTTATAAATGATTTTCATTTTACGATATTCGATTTTTTTATTTACGATATTTAACGATCGATAATATAGTTTTTGAAAGCTTATTTTTACACTTTATTGCAGATCCCGTCTCGGTAGATTGTTTTTAACATTATATAACTCATTTATAAGGAAATGCTTTAGCCCGATATCATAATAAACTGTATAATTTAATTTCTTAAGATAAGTAAACATGAAATGTGCAGGACACTTTATCATAAATACATTACACGATTTCTATATAAAAACTAATTTTTTGTAAAGATAAAGAACTTGAAAAATATCACAATTTCATTAGTGATTATTAATATTTTTTTCAACACTTCAAAAATAAGTTGGTTATATCATGTATTTTTAATATGACTAAAAATTAAATACATAAACTTTTCAAATCTGGTAAAAAAATTGATATTTATAATTTCAACTTATAATTTTTAAAGCATTGGAAATCATTAAAATATAATGCATATCAAAAGCACAAGTACCCCATATCTATATATAACAAAGATAATTTCTTATATATTTCTCATGTTATCCGACAAATAATGCTCAACATATTACTCACAAAAATTGTTTAAATTAATAAAAAATTAGTATTTTTGCAAATACATATTTGCATTAGCTCTAATAGCTGCCAAATTTTGTATTACATAAAATGCAATCAGGTATAAAAATCATATGCCCTTCAAATATAGATAATTTTTATTCTTAAAATATAAAAATAGGGAACTGGATGTTGAATTTTAATAAAATAAAATAAAGAATAGCAGAAACAGTGTTGATATATTGCCATTAAACTTTTAAACTTATAAAGAAAACTACACAAAATTGTTAAACATTTGAGCACTCTTACCTGTGCAATCATAATTGATTTCGGTTATACTTTATTTTGCATCCATTGATAATATACATACCCTTTTATATACAACGCGAGAATGTCCTCAATTTGAAAGAATTCAGATTAAACGTTACAGCTGATTGATACCGCATTCCAAATATTCTACTTTCTATTCCTTAATTTCCGATTAGAAAAGAGTGGAAAGTCAAGGTTACAATAAAAAATAATTGGCATTTATCAAAAAAATTATTCCATAATTCACTTTCAAATTACATTCAAAATAATTGGGCATGCGACAACAAGCAACAGACAACAAGAAAATGACAAATTGTTTTATTGAAGCTTGATTAATAATCTTTAATTCAAACATTCTTCCCTTCAACACACTTAAGCAATTTATTAATTCTAACACCACAAATATATCCACACCTACATAGAGACTCACAGACAAAAAACGGACAATTTAATATATAGCAAACATTAAAACAAGCTTTAGTTTACAATATAACTGGCAAAAGAAAAGAAATTTCAATATCCTCATTTTTTCTTCTTATTTTAAATATCCCTAATAAATTATTCTTAGATCGTCTGTTTCTGAACTGGCAACTCAGTGGTTGGCATTCACACCTTAAGATCACACACACAATATATATATATATATATATATATATATATATATATATATATATATATATATATATATATATATATATATATATATATATATATATATATAATTCATGATTCTATTTCTTACTTATGGATTGATTTTATAGTTGTAAGAAATCAACTTATAAACATAAGAATGGTTCGTATTAATGAATAGTAATGTCTTTTAACATCATCTTTTTTAACATCTTGATATTCTCTACAATGTTTGTATTTTTACCTTCCCAGTTGAACAGTTGATTTGATTAATCTTCATTCTTGAGCGCAAATGCGCTTGTATAGATTTAAGTTCCACTTTGAGATTTTGGTCCTGATCGAATTAGTCTGCCATATTAATAAAAATTCGGACCTTCACCTTGAAATATTTCGATACGTAAATAGATTATTTTAAAAATTTTATTTTAAATCTTGGATTTGAAATAAAACTCTTTACTCATATTTGTTACAGACTATCCAATACATTGAAATTACTAAACAAAATAAATAAAAGAAATTCAAATGAAGTTGGGAAGAACAAAGTTCGGAATAACAATCAAAGAAAATGATTGTCATTCCCAACTTTCCGAATCCTTTGAACTGAATTGGGTTTCAAATGGTTAGTGCTCTGGCCTTCGGTTCAATAGTTCGTGATCTCGAGAGCGGGAGTTCGTAGTGGTTCGGAATACTTTTTAATTGTAGGTTTCGATTTGATTAGTCTTCCTTCAGATTGGTTTGGTTTGTTTCAACGGTCATTTTTTGCACTCGAGGGCTAACTAGTCCGGTACCTACGGTTTAAAGTGGATTCCGAACCACTACAAACATCCATACCCAAGGAGGGATTAGAACCCACGATCTGTTGAACCGAAGGCAAGAGCGCTAACCATTCGTCTACCATCTCGGCAGTCTTCCTGCAGAAGATTCAGAATCCAAAAATATCCTCTAACTGACAAATAAATCTAATCTTAATCTCTTAATTTTAAAATTAGTAAATTAAATTTGGGTATAATGACTAATTTTATATAAATTCTAGAGAAATAAATTTTCATTTTGAAATTATTATAAAGTTGAAGTTGTTTTATTGTGGTACACTAAAAATATTTTTTTTCCAATGGCGGGCACACTTGGGTGACTAACCCTATGCCAAAACAAAGACAAAAACTGCTACTCATTTGTCGTTACCCAGCGGGCACCTGTTAACCAAGTCACGAAGGCGAGTAGCGTTACCCATGCCATACCACCACAAACCCGTTTATAAGGTGGGCCACATTCATACTTCATCACAGAAGAAAGGATACATAAACACAGAGAGAACAGAGAAAGAAAGTAACATCCATGCCCGAACCGGGATTCGAAGCCAGGACCCATAGCTCAAGAGTCAGGAACGGTAATCACTCAGCCATCGGTCTACACATGAAAAATATAGAATAAACAAATGGAGTTTTTTTCTACTTTTCTTAGTTAAAGTATATTATTTCCGTATTTCTTAAATATTTTTATGTTTCCTTAAGACTTGTTTTTTGCTTTGTTCCATAAATTATTTCATTCAAATTTACATTAGCATAAACATAAAAGAAATTATTTTAAAATAAATCAATTTTTTTATTAAGTGCTTAAAAATCGTATCTTTCCAATTCTATACTATTTTTATTCAATTTTTTTAAAACAAATTCCACTACAACGGATTTTACGAAATTACTTAAAGATTTTACTCTGTTTTGTTCTATCAATGTATCAAGAAATATTTATTGTTCCGCTGAACGCTCCTTTATTTGATAAATTAATGATAGCTGCAGTAATGTAGATCTAAAGAAAATAAGGATTGTTAAGAAAAATATTTTATTAATTTTCCGTAGAATATTTATTCAGTGTGAAATTAAAAGTTATCATATTTTAGATGCGGTAATTCGTAAAAAGGGCGTTGAAATTGTTATATATAATTTAAATGCACTCTAGCCGCCCAACTTGTCTTGTGGTCAGCATGCCTGTCTACGGATAAGGAGGTCCTGGTTTCGAATCCCGTTTCGGGCATGGATTAATTTTCTCTCTCTATCTATCCTGTCTTTGTCCTTTCCTTGTATGAATGTGAAGTGAATGGTTGCCTACCCCATAAACGGGTCTCTATGGCATGTGTGTACTGAGGAAGTTGGACTCTACACCAAAATAGCGTTCAGTTGGAAAAGTGGAGCAGTGCACCCCATATTTCCAGCCTGGCTGGCACACGACAACAACAAATGGACTCTAAGTTATATTAAAGAACCGAAAATAAGAGTGTTTGCTGTTCTTTTCTTCATAAATCTTTTTATTATTTTACATTCTATGTTATTAGTTTTTGTTCACTTTTATGTAAATCTTTTAAATATTGCAAACATTTCAGCGCATATTTTCTACTCTGTTCTACATATTAATATGTTAATATTTTATAATTTTAAGTAAACGGAAATACCTAAAATCATAATATTTTAATAAAGGAAAATAACACTTCTTTATCATACATTTTTTATTTTGTGGTTACGGTTAACAGTTAAACATTTCTGCTTTTTTATAGCATTTTGTGCCAAATGCATTTAAGACTAATAATTCCTCAGTTTCTTATGTATGTGTTTCTCACATCATTTATGGAGTTCGATGACTGGAGTTTTTAATGTGTGAGGTCTGACGATCATACATTATGCCGAGTATGACCCCTTAATAGAAGTGAGAAATGCATCTTTATACTTTTGATAACAGCCGACCGATGGCTGAGTGGTTAGCACTCCTGACTCATGAGCTGTGGGTCCTGGATTCGAATCCCGGTTCGGCATGGATGCTATTTTCTTTCTCTGTTCTCTCTGTGTTTCTCTATCCTTTCTTCCGTTATGATGTATGAATGTGGCCCCTTCTATAAACGGGTTTGTGGTGGTATGACGTGGGTAACACTATTCGCCTCACAGATGCCCACTGGGTAACGACAAATGAGTAGCAGTTTCTGGCCTTGTTGTGGCATAGGGTTCAACCCTCAAGTGCCCACCGTTGGGAAAAAACGTTTTTGACAGTAAAATAACAAATAGCAGATAATGCTCTTCTGTTATAGTGAATAAAAAAGAAATTCTGATATCACTCATTATTAAAACTTCTATTTACTTGCTCGTATTTTCTTTTCTTTTATTTTCGTTCTCTGTCGTCAAATTTTTAAAAGAACTGAAAATAAAATAAAAAAATTTATAAAATACAAGTTTTGTGTAATTGAAACAATCACAACACGTGTTAATACGGAAATAATATACTTTAACTAAGAAAAGTAAAAAAAACTCCATTTGTTTATTCTATATTTTTACTGTGCAAACTGATGGCTGAGTGGTTAGTGTTCCTGACTCTTGAACTATGGGTTCGAATCCCCGTTCGGTCATGGATGTTACTTTCTTTCTCTGTTCTCTCTGTGTTTCTCTATCCTTTTTTCCGTAATGATGTATGAATGTGGCCCACCCTATAAACGGGTTTGTGGTGGTATGGCGCGGACAACGCTACTCGCCTCCGTGACTTGGTTCACAGGTGCCCGCTGGATAACGATTAATGAGTAGCAGTTTCTGGCCTTGTTGTGGCATAGGGTTCAACTCTCTTGTGCCCTCCGTTGGAAAAAAACTTTTGATAAGAGATCTAAGTTAACCACTCTTGTAAATATCATTTCACTGTGAGGGCATTGCAACATATTTTATGTTCTTTAGCCACAATTAGTGAATACGACATATCTTTGGCTGAGGTGGATATAAGACCTGCCATCTTTTGGTGACGAGAATTGAAGTATTATGAAACCTAGCCTAAAATGTAAGAACCAATCATAACCATTAAAAAATCCCATAAAAATGCAAGAAACCTAGCAATTTCAGAGGCCAATCATGTAAGAGGCTATATTTGAATATAACTTTAAAAAATGCTTAAAAATTCCTAGGCACAAATCTGCCAAATTTGTGTGTGATAGGTTATCTTAGAATTAATTGTTTCTATTCTTTTAAAAGTACAAGTTATAATTTGCAATTGTATCAAGTGTTCCGGAAGAAAATCGCATAAATAAAGTGCTCGTTTGTAAATTATTTCAACTTTCTTTTCGAATGGTATTTTTATTTTAATTCTATGTTTCATTGATATTTGCTCTAACACTAGAAATTATATCAAGAAGATCATTTAATAAATTCTAAACTGCAAATTTTAAAAATGTTTTACATTAAGCTAAAAATGGTTTCTGTAAAAAAGAATTTCACAAAATTTTAGAAAGAAAACATTTTATTTTTGGTTTACAAATTATAATTAGTATCCATATCGAGCATATCCTAAACCTCCTAAGATGCCTAAGCCATATCCTCCATATCCACCATAAGCTCCTCCTCCATAACCATTGTAAAGTCCTCCATATCCGCTATAATCTCCACCATATCCAAAGCCTTGTCCTCCATATCCGTAACCCAATCCACCATATCCGTATCCGGCAACTGCAGCTGGAACACCCAAGAGTCCCTCCTGCCCGGTGTGAGGGGCACTGGAGACGAGGTGAACAGCGGCTGGGTTCTGGTTGGCGGTGCCTGGCTCGTTGGTCTTCACCTGAGCCCTGAAGCCACCGTGGTCAGCGACGTAGTTGACCTGTCTGTGGATGCCTCTAGCATCAGTGAATCCATAGCTGCCAGTCACGTGATGGCCTCCGGTTCCTGACTCTTCTCGGTGTTGTTCACCGTGGTGGTCCTTGATGCTGTATCCAAACTTGTAGTGCTGGGGTGCATGGTGTACATGGTGCAAGCCATCTCCCTAGAGAAAGAAAAACGTTTATTGACATTAACTGAAAAAAATCTTATATAACATGTACTAAATTCTCCGTTACTGAACAGACGATTTGAATGATTTGAGAATGTGCACGTTTAAATCACCTGTTTCAGTGATATAATTCTCATCAACATATTTAAAATAGTTTTACATTCAGTGTCACGCGTTATTTTTCCTTCTTTCAAGAATTCATGAAAAAATTATGCTATTCAAGATTTTTACAATCCTATATTTATTTTTATATTGGATATATTGTTTTACCATACACTTTGTTTGATTTTTTTGACGTTCTCTTTTGATTTTTGTTGCACTTGAAGGTGGTTAGAAAGGAATCTACAGTTTATATATAACATAGATTCCTACAATAGTAAAATATCAAAACATTAGAAGTGGAACTCTGCACACGATTTTGGTGAACATTTAATTTGCAATTCAGCCACAAATTTCTTGAGAGCTTCCGTTTCCTTACTAAAATCCTAACTCTTAAAGATAGAATAAAAAAGTAATTTCATGTGGCCAGATTATTATGTTCTGGCAGATATTAATTACCTTTTAAAAACTCTTCTTAAATAAACAAATAACTCTCCAAAGGTGACAAGAAATAATTCGTGATTAAAATAAGGAATGTAATTGATCATACATACCAGAGAAACAGCGGCCAAAGCAGCAACAAAGATGATCTAAAATAAAATAAAAAAATTTTTTAATAAAAAACTAACCCCAAAATATATTCTCTAAATTATTGTGAAACATTACTGCATTTTAAGGAGTTGCTGACTAATAATTGAATAAATGACTAGGCAATTTCTCATGCAACTAAACCATTTCATCTTGAAATTTAAATTAATGGAGAAAAAGTTTTTAATCATTTATCAAATTCTCCTAATTTTTTTATTTGTCTGATTTTTAATTATTTAAATAATTATAAGACTTTAATTTTTATAAGACTAATTATAAGACTTGAGTTTTATAGAAAATCATAATTTTCATCATCAGTTAAATTTAATGTTTGCTAGCATTACAAACCAATAAAACAGTAAAATTTCTAAAAGCATAATGTTTACATAGAGAATTTTGATTAAAATTCCTTTATCGATTAATAAAAAGAAGTTTTCTTTATGATTCGTTTCATAGGATAAAACTTTATTTTATAAAAAAATTTAGGTAACATGTTTTGCATTTTTTTATAAATGATTTTCATTTTACGATATTCGATTTTTTTATTTACGATATTTAACGATCGATAATATAGTTTTCGAAAGCTTATTTTTACACTTTATTGCAGATCCCGTCTCGGTAGATTCTTTTTAACATTATATAACTCATTTATAAGGAAATGCTTTATCCCGATATTATAATAAACTGTATAATTTAATTTCTTAAGACAAGTAAACATGAAATGTGCAGGACACTTTATCATAAATACATTACAAAATTTCTGTATAAAAACTAATTTTTTGTAAAGATAAAGAACTTGTAAAATATCACAATTTCATTAGTGATTATGAATATTTTTTTCAACACTTCAAAAATAAGTTGGTTATATCATGTATTTTTAATATGGCTAAAAATTAAATACATACACTTTTCAAATCTGGTAAAAAAATAATATTTATAATTTCAACTTATAATTTTTAAAGCATTGGAAATCATGAAAATATAATGCATATCAAAAGCACAAGTATCATATATCTATATATAACAAAGATAATTTCTTATATATTTCTCATGTTATCCGACAAATAATGCTCAACATATTACTCACAAAAATTGTTTAAATTAATAAAAAATTAGTATTTTTGCAAATACATATTTGCATTAGCTCTAATAGCTGCCAAATTTTGTATTACATAAAATGCAATCAGGTATAAAAATCATATGCCCTTCAAATATAGATAATTTTTATTCTTAAAATATAAAAATAGGGAACTGGATGTTGAATTTTAATAAAATAAAATAAAGAATAGCAGAAACAGTGTTGATATATTGCCATTAAACTTTTAAACTTATAAAGAAAACTACACAAAATTGTTAAACATTTGAGCACTCTTACCTGTGCAATCATAATTGATTTCGGTTATACTTTATTTTGCATCCATTGATAATATACATACCCTTTTATATACAACGCGAGAATGTCCTCAATTTGAAAGAATTCAGATTAAACGTTACAGCTGATTGATACCGCATTCCAAATATTCTACTTTCTATTCCTTAATTTCCGATTAGAAAAGAGTGGAAAGTCAAGGTTACAATAAAAAATAATTGGCATTTATCAAAAAAATTATTCCATAATTCACTTTCAAATTACATTCAAAATAATTGGGCATGCGACAACAAGCAACAGACAACAAGAAAATGACAAATTGTTTTATTGAAGCTTGATTAATAATCTTTAATTCAAACATTCTTCCCTTCAACACACTTAAGCAATTTATTAATTCTAACACCACAAATATGTCCACACCTACATAGAGACTCACAGAGAAAAAAACGGGCAACTTAATATCTAGCAAACATTAAAACAAGCTTTAGTTTACAATATAACTGGCAAAACAAAAGAAATTTCAATATCCTCATTTTTTCTTCTTATTTCAAATATCCCTTATAAATTATTCTTCGATCGTCTGTTTATGAACTGGCAACTCAGTGGTTATCACTCACACCTTAAGATCACACACACAATATATATATATATATATATATATATATATATATATATATATATATATATATATATATTTAGGGGCGCTCTGTGGCTGAGTGGTCAAAATATCACTTCGCTAATCGCTTCACAGCGTAGGAGTGTGGGTTAGATTCCCACCGTGGCCCTGGGTGTTTTCTTCGTTATTCTTCTGTGGTTGTACATCTGTCATTGTGCTATTTGTCTTATTATCGACGAAGACTTACAAGCGGATCTCAAGAATCAAGCATACAAGTCTGAAAATATATGTATGTAATAAATAAATAAAAATAAACAATATATATATATATATATATATATATATATATATATATATATATATATATATATATATATATATATATATATATATATATATATATAATTCATGAGTCTATTTCTTACTCATGGATTGATTTTATAGTTGTAAGAAATCAACTTGTAATCATAAGAATGGTTCGTATTAATGCATAGTAATGTCTTTTAACATCATGATATTCTCCACAATGTTTGTATTCTTACCTTCAGTTCAACAGTTGATTTGAGATTAATCTCCATTCTTGAGCGTAAATACTTGTATAGATTTAAATTCCACTTTGAGATTTTGGTTCTGATCGAATTAGTCAGCCATATTAAAAACAATTCGGACTCTCCCCTTGAAATATTTTGATACGTAAATAGATTATTTTAAAAATTTAATTTCAAATCTTGGATCTGAAGCTCTTTACTCACATTTGTTACAGACTATCCAATACATTGAAATATTACTAAACAAAATAAATAAAAGAATTTCAAAGAAAATAATTGTTCTTCCGAATCCTTTGAACTGAAGTGGGTTTCAAATGGTTAGTGCTCTGGCCTTCGGTTCAATAGTTCGTGATCTCGAGAGCGGGAGTTCGTAGTGGTTCGGAATTCTTTTTTAATTGTAGGTTTTGATTTGATTAGTCTTCCTTCAGATTGGTTTGGTTTGTTTGTCGCTCAACGGTCATTTTTTTCACACGAGGGCTAATTAGACTGGGACCTACAGCTTAAAGGGGATTCCGAACCACTACAAACATCCATACCCAAGGTGGGATTCGAACCCACGAACTGTTGAACCGAAGGCAAGAGCGCTAACCATTCGGCTACCAGCTCGGCAGTCTTCCTTCAGAAGATTCAGAAGCCAAAAATATCCTATATAACTGACGAACAAATCAAATCTTAATCTCTTAATTTCATAATTAGTACATTAAATTTGTGTATAATGACTAATTTTATATAAATTCTAGAGAACTAAATTTTCATTTTGAAATTATTATAAAGTTGAAGTTGTTATAGTGTGGTACACTGAAAATATTTTTTTTTCCAATGGCGGGCACACTTGGGTGACTAACCCTATGCCAAAACAAAGACAAAAACTGCTACTCATTTGTCGTTACCCAGCGGGCACCTGTTAACCAAGTCACGGAGGCGAGTAGCGTTACCCGCGTCATACCACCACAAACCCGCTTATAGGTAGGGCCACATTCATACTTCATCACAGAAGAAAGGATACATAAACACAGAGAGAACAGAGAAAGAAAGTAACATCCATGCCCGAACCGGGATTCGAACCCAGGACCCATAGCTCAAGAGTCAGGAACGGTAACCACTCAGCCATCGGTCTACACATGAAAAATATAGAATAAACAAATGGAGTTTTTTTCTACTTTTCTTAGTTAAAGTATATTATTTCCGTATTTCTTAAATATTTTTATGTTTTCTTAAGATTTGTTTTTTCCTTTGTTCCATAAATTATTTCATTCAAATTTACAATAGCATAAACATAAAAGAAATTATTTTAAAATAAATCAATTTTTTTATTGAGTGTTTAAAAATCTTATCTTTCCAATTCTATACTATTTTTATTCAATTTTTTTAAAACAAAATCCACTACAACGGATGTTACGAAATTACTTAAAGATTTTACTCTGGCTGTTTTGTTTTATCAATGTATCAAGAAATATTTATTTTTCCGCTGAACGCTCCTTTATTTGATAAATTAATGATAGCTGCAGTAATGTAGATCTAAAGAAAATAAAGATTGTTAAGAAATAATTTTTACTAATTTTCAGTAGATTATTTATTCTTCAGTGTGAATTTAAAAGTTATCATATTTTCGATGTTATAATTCGAAAAAAGGGTGTTGAAATTGTTATATATAATTTAAATGCACTCTGGCCGCCCAACTTGTCTTGTGGTCAGCGTGACTGTCTACGGATAGTGAGGTCCTGGTTTCGAATCCCGCTTCGGGCATGGATGTACTTTCTCTATCTATCTATCCTGTCTTTGTCCTTTCCTTATATGAACGAGATGTGAATGGTTGCCTACCCTATAAACGGGTTCCTATGGCATGTGTGTACTGAGGAAATCGGACTGCACACCAAAATAGGGTTCAGTTGGAAAAGTGAAGCAGCACACCCCATATTGCCAGCCTGGCTGGCACACGACAACAACAAATGGACTCTAAGTTATATTAAAGAAACAAAAATAAGTGTGTTTGCTGTTCTTTTCTTCATAAATCTTTTTATACTTTTACATTCTATGTTATTAGTTTTTGTTTCCTTTTATATAAATATTTTAAATAGTGCAAACATTTCAGTACATATTTTCTACACTGTTGTACATATTAATATATTGTTCTTGAATAATTTTAAGTAAACGAAAATACCTAAAATCATAATATTTTAATAAAGGAAAATAACACTTCTTTATCATACATTTTTTTCTTTTGTGGGTATGGTTAACAGTTAAACATTTCTGCTTTTTTTATAGCATTTTGTGCCAAATAATTCCTTAGTTTCTTATGTATGTGTTTCTCACATCATTTATGGAGTTCTATGACTGGAGTTTTTAATATGTGAGGCCTGACGATCATAAATTATGCCGAGTATGACCCCTTAATAGAAATGAGAAATGCATCTTTATACTTTTGATAACAACCGACCGATGGCTGAGTGGTTAGCACTCCTGACTCTCTGTGTTTCTCTATCCTTTCTTCCGTGATGATGTATGAATGTGGCCCCTTCTATAAACGGGTTTGTGGTGGTATGACGTGGGTAACACTACTCGCCTCACAGATGCCCGCTGGGTAACGACAAATGAGTAGCAATTTCTGCTCTTGTTGTGGCATAGGGTTCAACCCTCAAGTGCCCGCCGTTGGGAAAAAACGTTTTTGACAGTAAAATTACAAATAGCAGATAATGCTCTTCTGTTATTGTGAATAAAAAGAAATTCTAATATCACTCATTATTAAAACTTCTATTTACTTGCTCGTATTTTCTTTTTTTATTTTCGTTCTCTGTCGTCAAGTTTTTAAAAGAACTGAAAATAAAAAAAAAGAAATTTAGAAAATACAAGTTTTGTGTAATTTAAACAATTAAAACACGTGTTAAAACGGAAATAGTATACTTTAACTAAGAAAAGTAAAAAAATAAACTCCATTTGTTTATTCTATATTTTTATTGTGCAGACCGATGGCTGAGTGGTTAGCGTTCCTGACTCATGAGCTATGGGTTCGAATCCCCATTCGGGCATGGATGTTACTTTCTTTCTCAGTTCTCTCTGTGTTTCTCTATCCTTTCTTCCGTGATGAAGTATGAACGTGGCCCACACTATAAACGGGTTTGTGATGGTATGGCGTTGGTAACGCTACTCGCCTCCGTGACTTGGTTCACAGGTGCCCGCTGGGTAACGACAAAAGAGTAGCAGTTTCTGGCCTTGTTGTGACATAGGGTTCAACCCTCTTGTGCCCGCCGTTGGAAAAAAATCTTTTGATAAGAGATCTAAGTTAACCACTCTTGTAAATATCATTTCACTGTGAGGGCATTGCAACATATTTTATGTTCTTTAGCCACAATTAGTGAATACGACATATTTTCATCTGTGGTAGATATGAAACCTGTTATCTTTTGGTGACGAGAATGAAGTATTTCTTAATCATGAAACCTAGCCTAAAATGTAAGAACCAATCATAACCATTAAAAAATCCCATAAAAATGCCAGAAACCTAGCAATTTCAGAAGCCAATCATGTAAGAGGCTATATTTAAATATATAACTTTAAAGAATGCTTAAAAATACCTGGGCACAAATCCGCCAAATTTGCATATAGACTGGAAACCACTTCAAATTAATCTTTTACAATTCTACAATGATTTCGCAACATTTAATTAACTTCAACATTTTGAAACACGTTCCTACCGATATTCTCAGTATGAGTTTCTCATTTTGCATTCCTTGCATTGTATTGGAATAAAAAAAAAAATCTAGAATTTTTATGTGTAATTTATCATTGGATAAAAATATTCCTCTTGACTTTTTTCTAAATATATAATGGAACTTGATTTGTAACAGGTTGTACATATTAAAAAATTACTGGTTTAAATTGTTACGAACAGATAAACTGATTTGGTTATTCAATAATTAGCTTTCTAGCCTTCAGATAAATGACTTATTGGTTCGATTCCCGCCTTCAACACAGACGTCTGTAGTGGTTAATGTACTGCCATGAATAATATTTTTTCGTTTCATGAATTATTATTGTCGAACAGTTATCATTATTATTATTATTTACTTAATTCATGTTTATAAAACATTGATTTTTGGAATTCCCTAATAATGCATTCCAGAAATACTAAAGTTTTATGCTTAGATATGTCTGAAATTGCATAATCAGCTATTAGTTTTTTTCAATATTATTTACATATCTTGAACCATTGTGTTCCTTTTATAATGTTAAATTACACGCATAAATTCTGTTAATAATTTAACTAGACCAAATGAGAAAATATAGCTAATAAAGTATTGTCCAACAATTCATTATCAATAACAGATAATATCAAAGGATTATTGATCATCATATACTAACTCTAAATAATTAATACTTATTTTATAGGATTTTTAGCTAAGCATTTTAAAATTTATTCCTATATAGTAAGAAGTTTAAATTTGTTCATAAAATTGAATCAAAAATAGTTTTAAAAAATGTCTATAAAGATAAAAGTAATAATCGAATGAAAAAAATAATCTTTATGCATTCATAAATCAGAAATAAATTTTTAAACATTTTTATTAAAATAAGCATGAACTTTTATGAAATAAATTTTAAAATAAGAAAATTATGTGCATTGTTAAACAAATAATTATTTTCAAATTGTTTCTACGCTGGATATATGATAGACTAGTATATTTTGGATTTCAACTGTGAACATCATTAAATTTAAATTAATGGATTTATATATCCATTGTTTTTCTTTTCTAATTTCAACATATTTATATGACAGTAATGTACTTTTGGAATTTATAAACATAGAAATTCACATGAATTTACACTTTAAAATACCAATGCACGATAACAAACTTAAAAAGTAATGTACACTAATTTAGACAATCGTCTCTCATATATAGGTGTGTGATAGGTTATCTTAGAATTAATTGTTTCTATACTTTTAAAAGTACAAGTTATAATTTGAAATTGTATGAAGTGTTCCGGAAGAAAATCACTTAAATGAAATGCTCGTTTGTAAATTATTTCAACTTTCTTTTCGAATGGTGTTTTTATATTTTAATTCTATATTTTATTGATATTTGCTCTAACACCAGAAATTATATCAAGAAGATCATTTAATAAATACTAATTTGCAAATTTTTAAAATGTTTTACATGAAGCTAAAAATGGCTTCTGTAAAAAAGAATTTCACAAAATTTTAGAAAGAAAACATTTTATTTTTGGTTTACAAATTATAATTAGTATCCATATCGAGCATATCCTAAACCTCCTAAGATGCCTAAGCCATATCCACCATAAGCTCCTCCTCCATAACCATTGTAAAGTCCTCCATATCCGTTATAAGCTCCACCATATCCAAAGCCTTGTCCTCCATATCCATAACCCAATCCACCATATCCGTATCCGGCAACTGCTGCAGGAACACCCAAGAGTCCCTCCTGTCCTGTGTGAATAGCACTAGAGACGAGGTGAACAGCGGCTGGGTTCTGGTTGGCGGTCCCTGGCTCGTTGGTCTTCACCTGAGCTCTGAAGCCTCCGTGGTCAGCGACGTAGTTGACCTGTCTGTGGATGCCTCTGGCGTCGGTGAATCCATAGCTGCCAGTCACGTGATGACCGCCGGTTCCTGACTCTTCTCGGTGTTGTTCACCATGGTGGTCCTTGATGCTGTATCCGAACTTATATGGCTGGGGTGCATGGTGTACTTCGTACAAGCCACTTGCCTGGAAAGAAAACAACTTTATTTGACAAAAAATTCTATGTTTAATAATCAAGCTCATAAAAACTGTAAGTGGTTAAAATTGTAATTTGTAGTTGATTATATTATATTATATTGTATATATATATGTATGCATGTATGTATATATATATATATATATATATATATATATATATATATATATATATATATATATATTACAGTGAGTTTTAAAATTTTTTTTAAACTCTCTAGAATATTGTTATTTTAAAAGTAAATACATGAAATGAATAATTTAAAAAGACTAAAATGCAATTGAAATACGCTCTGTTTTCTAAAATAAATCATTAAATGAAAAAAATCAGTTCATTTTATACAACAGTTTTGAGATAACAGAACTAAATTAGATATAAATCCATTTATTTTTGTTTTCAAAACGATTTAAATTTTCAAGTCCTTTTCAAGTTTTATTCAACGTTATTTATCAGCTGTAACTTTTCATCATAAAAAATGCTAACAATAATGCTAAAGTAAATAGTCAAAATTAATTAGCTTTCATAAAATATTACGTGGTAGAGAATATCTAGGCTAGATGTTTGAAAAATTTGATTTTATGAAGATTCCAGAAAAATTGAAAGGATAGATGAGCAAGACCCTTAAGTAGTTTAAAACTGCTAATATCCTTCAAATAAAAGATTTTTACGGAAAATATAAAAGGTTTTGGAGAAAAAGTAAATTAATGTATCTAAGTAATTTACAACTTTTTACTATTCTAACGAAATAATACTTGTAAAATAGGCCACAGACTGTTAAAATTATTTCTCTCACAATAATTTTGTATATTAAAAGGAAACCAAAGGATTTTAGAATTCATTAAGAAGACGATTGGATGATGAAATTTGGTAACAATACTTAGAAAAAAATTACTTCTCTGAACAAGAGTCCTAAGAAGATGGACCTTTCATGTCCTAAGAAGGAAAGTAGATGATCAATTAGATTATTCCTAAGCCGATATGTAGAACTCCCGTCGCCGTCATTTTCAAAAGTAGTCGTGCACAACACACAGCTTTATCAAGATTTATAAGAGGACACCTGAAACGTCTTAAAAGTGACCAAGGAAAACAAATCTTCCCCATGTGTAGGAAATGTAATAATGCATGTTTTATGTCTAAGCATCTAATTTCCATCTTAGGGCATGAAAAAGAGAACTTGCTTCAAAGTCCTCCTCTGGTTTTGATCTTTTACAGGATCTGGTTTGTAGCCATATAAGGTAAGAAACTGCGTCATTTAAGTACAGAAACCGGAGGTTTTTCAATAAACCGATCAGAGTATGTATATATATATATATATATATATATATATATATATATATATATATATATATATATATATATATATATATATATATATATATACATATAATATATATATATATATATATATATATATATATATATATATATATATATATATATATATATATATATATATATATAATATATATATATATATACATATAATATATATATATAATATATATATATATATATATATATATATGTGTGTGTGTGTGTGTGTGTGTGTGTGTGTGTGTGTGTGTGTGTGTATATAGTCACCCAACTTGTGTAGTGGTCAGCGTGCCTGACTGCGGATAGGAAGTTCCTGGGTGTGAATCCCGGTTTGGGCATGGATGTACATTGTCTCTCTATCTATCCTCTCTTTGTCCTTTCCTTGTATTATGGGCAACCGCATTATGGGTTGTGAATGGCTGCCTACCCTATAAACGGGTACCTAAGGTATGTGTGCACTGAGGAAGTGGGACTCAACATCAAAATATGGTTCATTTGGAAAAACGGAGCAGCGCACCCCATAATGCGAGCCTAGCAGGCACACGACAACAATATATATAATATATATATATATATATATATATATATATATATATATATATATATATATATATATATATATATATGTATATGTATGTATGTATGTATGTATGTATCTGTGTGCAAGAGAGAATTTTGTAAATAATAGGAGAATTAACATATGATTAGATTGTAATATTCAGAGAACATGATTAGATGTTCGATAATGTTACAACTCAAATAAATGCGATAATTGTGTGTGTTTCAATATTATTTTTTACTTATTTTCATAAATAATATAAACACAGAATTTATTACTTTGTCAATAAATTCAGTTTCCTGTGATCAATTTAAAAAATCTTCACACCGAGTATTAGATTAAGTTTTAAATTATGCTTAATGAATCGTAATAGACAAAAAATGCCTTTCTATCAAACTAGATAACAAGTGCGATATTCTTTATTTAACATTTGTTTATTTTTTCTGGCAAACATTTGAGTTACTTTTAACAATTTAGAAAAGTTACTTGGTATTTGAATGATTAAATAAGATGATAAATAAACAATTTGACTGACGTATTGCGATTTTCATTTTTATGAGTGAATTATAATTGAAAAGCATTACTTTTAATTTCGTATTTAATGTGTTTTACGCAAAATAAATATGCTAAGAAACGTATTATCTCTTAGTTATATGAATTGATATCTGATTTCATACTTCACTCAAACAAATGCCTTTTTAATATTATAATAGACGCAAGTATAAAGTTTTCATTCAGATAAAATCAAATCTTAGGTGTTTACTTTCTGTGTAAAATAAAATTTGTCAATTCAATTTAAGCATTATTTGACTTATATAAACCCATTCTTTAAATATAATTTAAAATTTAATCAATTTCGGAAAGAAACAATCACATAATTTTAATAATTATAATAAAAAGTAATAAAAATAATTCTATTTATGTCACTAATTGATTATCACATTAATTGAAATCATGAATGTTTTTCTTTTCTTTATATAAATATCTTACATTTCTTGTTATTTTAAAAATCAAATCGATGTCCCGCATTATAGTTTCTCCTCACTTTTTTCTTTAACCCCCAAAAATTAATAAATCATTGGATGAAAAAAAGATAAAATAAAAACTGACAAAATATAATATATACATACCAAAGAAACTGCTGCTAAAGCTGCGAAAAAGACAATCTAAAACAGAACAAAAGTAAAGTGAATAGACGAACAAATACATTTTAATACTTCAGTAATTAAAAATAATATTGCATCATTTGAAGAAAACCATTTTCTATGAACGAATGCCATATTTAGTTACTAATACTAGAATAAAGAAACATTTCAGAAATTATGCTTTAGAAAACAAATCTAAGTCATGCAAATTTAATATCAAATATAAGATATTTTTCTTTGATATATATTATTAAAGGTAAAATAAGTACTAAATTTTAGTATTAATTTGTACTTTTAAATAAATGGCTATATATTATAAAAATTTTTGCTTGAATTAGAATTTCTTAATAAGTAAGCAGCATAAACAAATGAAGATCTCAGCATATATTAGGTCTACCGGAAAGTTCTGTCCGCTCCGGTTACAATCAGTTTCAACAATATTCGGAAACTAGGGTTTGTGTGGAAGTATTCGAGATGGGTGCCACACAAGTTAAGTGAGAAGAATTTGAATGATCGAATCATCATATGCACATCTCTGCTTGCACGCAACAAAATCGAACCCTTCTTGGACCGGATCATAACTGGGGATGAAAAGTGGATTACCTATGAAAACATCATAAGAAAAAGGGCATATTGTGAACCCGGAAAACCTGCCCACTTTACGTCTAAACCGAAGTTGAGCCTGAACAAGAGAATGTTGTGTATATGTTGGGACATTCGAGGACCAATACATTTTGAGCTGTTGAAACAAACGAAAGGCTAAATTCGGAGAGATACTGTCAGCAATTGGATAAATTAGAAACAGCACTCCAAGAAAAGAGGCCGGTGATGTTCAATAGGAAGGACATCATACTGCTTCATGACAATGACAGGCCACATGCTGCTTTGGGGACTCGTCAGAAAGTCGCAGAGCTAGGCTGGGAAATTCTGTCGCATCCACCACACTTCCCGAACCTTGTACCATCTGATTATCACTTGTTTCTGTCCTTACAAAATTTCTTGCAACAATTCAAGAACGAAGAAAATATCAGACAAACACTGGTTCAATTTTTGGCCTCTAGAGATAAGACATTTTTTTTAATTGGGATATACAAATTGCCATCACGCTGGCAAGAAGTCATAAATAATGAGGGCAATTATATTGTTCAACAAAGTTTATCCAAAGTATGAAAAAATGTATTCCTTTGTTTCATTCTAAAACGGACAGAACTTCCCGGTAGACCTAATATTAAAAAATGTTACTCTCTTACCTGAGAAATCATGGCTGAAATTGTTTATAAGCTACTGCATCAATGAGAACCTGCTAATCTTTTATACTCTTTAAGGAATAAGAATTTCGGAACTATTTAGTTTAACTGTTATGCTTGAGAGGTATTGAATTCCATTTTGTTACTCAATTTACTGTTACTGTACCCTCAAGCACTGTAGATTACAAAGTCAAGGTTATGTTGAAACATTTTATCTTTTTGTAAAAACCACAAGTAATTTTAAGCGCTAATTCTTTGTTAACTACTGGGATTTGTGATTCTTTAGTTCTGCAGAAAGTGATAAGTTTTAACATAGAAATGCGTGAATTTTTAGATTTATAATTTAAAGAGTAAGAAATTTTAGTTAAGTTGCTTTTATAATTACGTAATATTTTTATTTAATATATTTATAAAAACATTTTCTTAAATACAGGGAGCAACGCTTTCAATTTCTATTTTATCAACCGATAGTTCTTCTTCTTCTTCTTCTCAAAATTGAGTTTGTATGTCATTGGGCACCGCTGCTTTTATCAGCATTTTGTACCATTAACTCCAAACCCAATGTTTCTTAGTTCCAGTTGCTCGGGTCACCCACTTTACTAATAAAGTCCAATAACCCTTTAATGGAGTCTAGGTGTAACTCTCTAGTATGGATGAAGCCTAAAGAAATTAATCTAGGAAGGGCAAGAGCCTCACATTTGTAAATGACATGCTCTGCCGTTTCCTCTTGCATATGACATTTCCAGCAGACAAGGTCTTGCTGAAATAGTCCCATCTGGTCAGAAAGTCAGTCATGCTAAGAATAGCTTCCTGACTTTCACCAGAAGAAGATGGTTTAGAGGTCATTTCTACCTCAAGTGAAGGATTCATTGCTGCCCCTTTACAAGATTGCCTCTGAGTTCCCTTGTCTTTTTCAGCAAGGTCTACTTTAGAGGCTTCACCTGCAAATGCAGAAAGGTTTGTTACTTCTTGTGTCTTTTCAGCCACAAGATAACAATTAAAAAGCTCAGGTAATATAAGTCCACCCAGCATTGCCTGAGATACTGGGCAAGGCAAATTACTCTAGAAGTTCGCCAAGCAACTAGAGGCTCCGTTAAGACACCAATACCGCGGTGCCAATTAGCCCTAGGCACGGATCGCATAACACCAGGGTTTACGGGAGCTGGTTCGCGGCCTCTGATTCTATATTCAAGGCTATCCTGTCATTCCTACAGGACATTCGGCTATCCACCACTTGCCGACGCGCCTGGTGGCTGTGCTCAAACCCCAGGAAGGTACACGTACCTCCTGGTTCCAGGAACCGATAGTTACAATTACACAACTTCCATTATGAAAATACTTAAAATTATATACGTTTTAATATTTTTGGAGAAGAGAATAAATTTATTCATAAATTTTATGAACTTTTTATATTTTCAAAAGCTTTTCAGATCTTCTCAGAAAGAAAAATAATGCAGCTACAAGACAACAAAAGGAAAATCGTCAGGTTCTTTGTCGGAATGATGAATATCTTTTATTTCCACACGTGAAGATGATTTTATGCACATATCTTCAATAAGTCACAATTTTTCAACAAAATATAATTAACATATGGAACCAAAAAAAATATGTTCAATGTCAAATAGAATCAGATGAGATTTTTCTTTTGTTATCCTAACAATTGTCTTCATTTTTAATGCGAAAAATACAAAAAATAATTTTAATATTAAATAAGTCAAATAAACTTTATTGCTTTAATGATATCATTATAAAAATAAATTTATGTAATCACCAGGAACATTTTTGAAAAATACATGCATTTTATTCTGCAGATATAAAAAGTAGAAATGATTAAAGATTTTGTAATTTTAAATGGGTCCCTTAGATTCCTGGAATTATTTTTTTGATCAAAAAAGTAGCCTTAAATAAAATTTCGATGTTTTATAATCTAATTCAATGGTCATAAAACAATAGTTTTTTTTCAGTTCTTTATAATTATATAATAAGAAATTGTTATAAGTAATTTATTTATTTATAAATTGAGGTAAGTAATTATAAGTAATTTATTTATAAAATGAGGAAGCCATGTAAAAAGTTTTTATGTTAATATAGGAAAAAATTATTTATGATAATAGTTCTTTCAGTAATTTATGATAAAAGAAGAAATTGTTATAAGTTGTTGTTGTTGTTGCTTATGACACTTGGACAAGCCAAGCTCGCTATGCCTTTGGCAGTGCGAATTAAGTCCTTCGTTTGCTTTAGAGCACCACGAAGGTGAAAGTACGACTTTGGTCTATTTATGGTGCCTCGTAATTTTGAACCACGGTCAGGTGACGAGGCCACGCCTGAGCTGGCACCCTCCTCTTCACATCCACGCCACACGGAAGGACTTTGGACGTCACATATTAACGTGGACACGTCCCCAACCCACGGTGTTATAAATAACTTATAAAATGAGGCGGCCATATAAAATGTCTTTATGATAATATAGACTTTTTATTTAGCCACATCATTTATCAGAAGATAATTTTCATGATAATAGTTCCATCAGTTCTTCATGATAATATTGGAATAAATTGTTAGAAGCAACTAATGAAATATAGCGCCCTTATAAAAATTTACATTTCTTACATTTTACGAGTTTATTTTACATATCAATAAGTTCATTTTTTAAAATTGAAGCCTTACAGCTAATCAACAGAAAAGAAAATTGCCTTTGCGCAAGTAATATGTTTCTTAACTTAAAAAAAAATTAAAAGGACTATACGTGTTCTATACAGTGGAAAAATAATTTTAAATTTTTAAGAATTTGGTGACTATAAGAATCTTTTTTACATAAGTATTCTGCCTTAAAAATACTTAATTTTTATTTACTATTTGTGTACTAAATTGAAAAACTACATATTTTCATGTATTTTAAATAGATTAAGTAAAAAATAAAAGTAATCATTATACCAGCTGCTAAATAATAATAAAATAAAAAAGCAAAATTTATTATGTATTTTAAATTTTTCAGTTTTAGTAGCAGGTTTAAAAATAATTTTTGATTTATTGTTAAAAACTTGTTATGATTTTTTAACTGAATGATATTTCCCCAAAATTACAAAAATAATGCCAGAACTATAATCATGATTAAGAGTTTAACATTTTGTTCTTAAAATTTGAACTATGACATCCGATTCCGCGTAAAATAGCTTTTATCAAAATAAAGTAACAAGAAAGGTATTGCTCAATTTTATTAAATTTATCTCTTGTTCTCAAGCTCTTTTAATTAAAATAAATAACTTAAAATTACTTAAGCTTTGGAATCTATTATTTTTCATTTTAACAATATCAACACAACGTAGATTTTGAAAATTAAAAACAATAACAAATTTTGAAAATTAAAAACAAAACAAAACTTAAGTTTTGGAATCTGTTATGTTTTTATTTTAACAGTATCAACACAAATTTCCGTAGATTTTGAAAACTAAAAACAATAACAAATTTTGAAAATTAAGACCAAAACAAAACAAAACTTAAGCTTTGAAATCTGTTATTTTTTCAATTTAACAATATCAACACAAATATCCGTAAATTTTGAAAATTAAAAACAATGACAATAAACACCAACACTTTCTGGATATTAAAAATGATTTTACATCATGATACTTTATTTTCATAACAATTAATATTTTAACTATTGAAAGTCATTGAAATTGTTTGGTTTTTGATTTCTTTTAATTTGGTAATTTTCATTCAGTCCTTCACAAAATATTGTCTTTTGAATGTCATCTTTTACTCTAATATCATATGCAAGTGCTAAATTCCACCTTTAATATTTCTTACATTTATTATTTTTTTTATATATTTTGCAGATAAATTATACGAACACTACTTTCCAAAATAGTAATAATAATTAATTCCTATTTTTTTCAGTAAGTTAACATCGTATATTACTTTTTCAATTTTTATGAATTCAGTTCAGATCAAAAAACCATAGTACAACAATAATTGAGCTCCAGTGGCTCAGTAGCTTCACGCCTCTTCCCGTACGCTCAGCAAAGTGAAGCATCATTTGCCGCGGGCAGTGGTTGGGAGGGTGACCACGGTGTACTCTCCTTCACTGGGTTGCTGGAACTCCGTGGGTTGGGGACGTGTCCACGTTAATCTGTGACGTCCAAAGTCCTTCCACATCCACGCTGGTGTAGCGTGGATGTGGAGAGGAGCATGCCAGCTCAGGTGTGGCCTCGTCACCTGACCGTGGTTCAAAATGGCAAGGCACCTTAAATAGAGCAAAGTCGTACTATTACCTTCGTGGTGCTATGATCCAAACGAAAGACGCTCTCTATTGACTTAATTCGAACAGCCAAAGGCACAGCGAGCTTGGCTTGTCCAAGAGACACATAAACAACGACAACAGATCTTGTTAGTTTAAGAAATTTAGTATTAAGAAAGAGCGAATAATTATTGTCTGCCTACTACGAAAATAGCTCCTGGATATTTGTGCGTTTCTTGGGGATGTATACATTTTAGGCAAGAAAGGCCAGAAGAAAATACTAAATTTTGCTTACTGTTTGTCTTGAGAATAGTTGGAGTCCAATACATAACACCCTAAAACATCGATTTGAAAATGAACTGCTTTTATTTCTATACCAACCACCACTAACTAGATTACTTGGTATTTCTGCTTGAAATATCCATTTCCTAAATGAGAATATGAATTTCCATGTAATATTTATTACTTACATGCAAATATACCTCTGAAATTATAAGATGCTCAAGGCAGAAGATACGTTTAATCGTAGCCTTCATAACTGGTTAACTATTTCAGAAAACACCTCCATAAAATGGGACTGTTTCATCAACACCCTATCTGCAGGAAATGTCATACGCAAGAGGAAACGGCCAAGCGTATCATTTACGAATGAGAGGCTCTTGCCCTCCCTAGATTAAATTCTTTAATCATCACCCATACAAGAGAGTTACACCTAGACACCATTAAAGGGTTATATCGGACTTTATTAAAAAAGTGGGTGACCCAAGCAACTGAACTAGGAAATATTGGGTTTGGAGTTAATAGTGCAAAATGCTGATAAAAGCAGAGGTGCCCAATGACATACAAACCCAACTCTAAGAAGAAGGAGTAGTATATGCAAATATGGATGACATATTTGCATATACGCGCATATAGTAATTTTGATCACGCGATTTAAAATGGATATTTATGTTTATGTCTGTATTTACATTATTTTAAATATCTTTATTTGTGTGCGTTTCAACAAAGAATTTATAAGACCTGCATTTTGAATAGTTGACTTGATTGAATTATTTTCCGAAATATTCCAAGTTTACTTGACAAAAGCTACTCTTGTGAGTGTATGCTACCTAGAGAGAAATTTAGTCCTGTTAAACTCTCTTAATTGTAAGTTGCTAAAGGTAAGGGGTTAGGTGATTTGGATATTATAAATTCTTTAGAAAAATAAAATGAGATCCCTGAAGATAAAACAAATTTGATTTCTATTTAGTATACTAAAACGTATGAGAAAATAACATTATGAAGAATTTTTTCTGTAGACAACTGAACCAATTCCGCTATTTATGTTGTTGTTGCTTATGATACTTGGACAAGCCAAGCTCGCTATGCCATTGGCAGCGGGAATTAAGTCAATAGAGAGCGTCTTTCGTTTGGATTAGAGTACCACGAAGGTGAAAGTGCGACTTTTGCTCTTTTTAAGGTGCGTCGTCATTTTGAACCATGATCAGGTGACGAGAACACACCTGAGCTGCCACCCTCTTCTCCACATCCACGCCACACCAGCGGAAGGACTTTGGACGTCACAGATTAACGTGGACACGTCCCCAACCCATGGAGTACCAGCAACCCAGTGAAAGAGAGTACACCGTGGTCACCCTCCCAACCACTGCTCGCGGCATATGATGCTTCACTTTGCTGAGCTTACGGGAAGCGGTGTGAAGCCACTGAGCTACTGGAGCTCCCACTATTTATAATATATAAGACTTAGTAGAATCTTAACTTTGCATACCAAAAGCGTTTGTTAAACGAAATTTTAAATCCTAGGAAGATAAATTCTAATTATTTGAATTAAATGGTCTAGAATGTTGTTCTGAAGGAGAGAGGAATTTCCGATGTTTAATCATTGTTTCACTCCAACAGCATTACGAAGCTCTGTTCGATGCTTTTTTATGAGACATGACTGTTTTCTGAAACACATATTTGAGTGCTGGATTAAATATGATATATTACATACCACCATTTATGCTAAGATTCAGTTTAAGTACGCCGAGCTGGCAGCCGAATGGTTAGCGCTCTTGCCTTCGGTTCAACAGTTCGTGGGTTCGAATCCCACCTTGGGCTTGGATGCTTGTAGTGGTTCGGAATCCACTTTAAATCGTGGGTCCCGGTCTAATTAGCCCTTGTGTGCAAAAAATGACCGTTGAGCGACAAAACAAATCAGTTTAAGTACATTAAGAATAGTTGCTGCCATATTGAGCTTTTCTGCAAATAGGAAAACAGGTGTAAAGAAGTATTCGCGGTGAAAAAAAAAACCAAATTTATCAAGCTACAGATTTACAGGTATTACCAAGCATTATTTTTTCTTGGCATCCCTTTCATTATTTCTACTAAATGACATAGAAAATTACCATTTAAGATTATAAAAATTCCACACAAGGAACCTTTAAAACACTTAAATAAAAAGATTTTATGTTAACTATCTAGTGGAACTGGAGTAATTGTAATCTTAAGGTATGCAAATAATGAAATAAACAATATTTGAATTTAAGATATTGGTCTCCCATTTTGTGGTTTATACCTGAATAACTCTAAAATACTTGTAATCCTAAGCGTAACTTGTCTTGAATGGGTTACAAGGGACAATGGAGCAGTATCCGTAAGGTTCGCATGAAATTTCGTGAAATTGCTAAGATGAGAAAGATTCTATGCCATTGTTAATAGCACATACGATTCCATAGAACTTACTTCATAGAACTTACTTCATTTGAAACCATTTTGTAAAATTTATTACTCCTAGGTTTGGCGCTATAAATTAAACTGATGAAGATATGCATCAATTTTATGAATGGTGAATTTTAACCTATCGAAGATAGGTTAATTATTTAGATCTTTTTGGGAAATATGCAATTTTTTGAGGGCTATTGCTTGAAACTTATGAATTCGGCACTTGCACATATTTTTAGATACTTTATCTCAAAGATGTTTTTATTATGCAATTCAATGCATAATAAAAACATCTTTGAGATGAAGATAATTAGGGAAATGAAAGCGTCGGTTGTTTTGACAAAAGAATATTGTTATTAATACATCTATTACTTCTATTCCTTAATTAGAGCTGTTAGAAGCTGTCATTATATTAAAATCGGATAGACAAAATTGGAAGTTTTGAATTTCCATTTGATGACATATTTTTCCTGAGAATCGATGATATTTATTCCTTGCATTATGAGGTCAGATTCATAGAACATTTTCATTAGAAATATTATTACCCTACTGGAACAGTTGCACTACAAAGGGAAATCCTGTGTCCTACAATGGATACCCGCGCATGTCAACATTGAGGGTAATGAATGTGCCGATAGCCTGGCCAAAGAAGCTAGAGACCTCGACAATAAGGTCGCCACAATCACACTTGCTGATGCTAACGCTGTGGCCGAATATAGAATTATGTCTCACATCTTTAAAAAGCCGCTACTAATAGAATTTAACTGTCCCAGGATTATCACATCCACAATTGCCAGATGGAGAACAGAACACCATAAGGGCTTGAAGTTTCTCCTGGATAAAAGAAGAACATATGTTCAATGTAAGCACTGCCCGGGACTACAGCTCACGCCCAATCACACCTTGGAATGCCCAGCTGTTGCTGTAAATTTAATAAAAATGGGAATGGTCCCACTCAGGGACTCATTGCCAGAAATTCTCTACAGCCCTGATGCACCCCTAATTGCATTGGCAGTGGTCAAGACTTTCGATGGAATTTAAAGACTTTCCTTATTATCTGTTATCTACGCTATTTTCATGGACACGAGAACAACAACAACATTAGAAATCATATGAAGGAAAATCAGGAAATTTTGACTGGATACAAGGTCAAAGAAAGGTCAAGTCTGTAGTCTTTGCTATACTCGAACTTGAGATAAGTTGGATCTTTTGTAGAATCATAAGGTAAAAGAGTCCAAACACCCCAAACACATAATTGTATGAAAGCAAGTTCCGTGACTAGTATTAGAATTACCTGTTCCAAAAGAACCACTTAAGAGGTAATGCAAAGCAAGTTATCATAAATCTAGTCACTCAGAAGAGAAAAGAATTTAGCGAAACATTTTTGTATGTTTCAAACTGCAGAAAAATTCGCTGCATGACTGCTTATTTTTGAGGTTTCTTAACAATATCAAAGAGCAAGTTCTACGGAGTTTAAACATGAGACTTTGTGTGAAGTGATTGAAAGGTTAGTGTATAATCTAAGAAGAAATTGCTCAACCTGAATGTTGTTCTGAAGTGTTGAAAATTGATAATAAGATACAGTTTAGGGTAGAAAATGGAATTCTATAAGTTCAAAAGTTTAAACAAAAACCATTCTAAGTAGCGATTCTTAGATTGATATGGGTTCTGTACTTTTTAAAAGTTATTTCATTCCATTCTAGAGAAATTGATATTGCATTTCAGCTGATATATGCTATAGTATTAATGTTATTAACCCAAATTCGACACACATTCTGTATTCTAAAAGTGTGGGGAGATTAATCTGAATGAGTTTTAAGACAATAAATTAAATTTCCAAAATAATAAACCAGATTCAGCTCTTCCACCTGAAAGAATATGATTGCTTCATTTCAATTTTCTGTTGCAAATTTAACTGTATTTCTTTCCCTATTTGAAATGACCAAAGAATCGATAATCAAACAATATTATAAAATGAAATGTGTGCAGGATCACCTATATCAATATTTATGTCAATTAAACTTGAAATTATTGTAAATAATTTACGTAGAATATTCTTTACGCGTAATTCAAGTTATTCACATTTTTATTCAAACGAATGCTTTGATTTAAATTTTATATATTGCAGTTAGCATCTCTATCACGCATATATTCCAAGCTTTTTAAGATATCTAAGCCATTTCCGCCACAAGTTCCCCATCCTCCATTTAAATTACACCATATCCTAAGAATTTAGCTTTCGTATCATTAAACAAATCCTTCATATCAATATTCAACAACTATTCTTCAAGTTTTCTTAGAAGTCTAATGTATTAGATTGATAGTAAAGAAAAATTCTTAATACTCTTATCATGTGATCAAATATGCGATCCAATCACTGTAAATCAATCAAATTAACAGGTTATCAAGAATTTCTCTTTTATTTTGTCATCCATTTTCTTCAAAACTAAAAAAAAAGTCTCTTTATAAAATTTCTGCGCGATTTATTTTATTTAGTTTATATATTGAGATAAAAAGAATTCTGTCACGGTAAAATATATTTAATTTTCTTTAATATTTCTAAGCATTTAAAATAAATACACAATTTTCTTTTCTAATTGAGTTTACCAAAATATATAAATTGTAGTTAAATACTATGTAATGTGTAGAACAGTAGCAATATAATCGTTGTAAAAATGTTTTCATTTGTTATACAGACGCTGACTTACTTAATTATTTTTGTTTACTTGTACATGCTTTTCCACTGCTTTATTAAACATATAAATTATAATTTAAATACTGCCGCCGGACTTGTCTAGTGGTCAGCGTGCCTGGCTGTAGATAAGGAGGTCCTGGGTTCAAATCCAGGTTCGGACATGGATATACTTTCTCTATCTATTCTGTCTTTGTGCTTTTCTTGCATGAATGAGGTGTAAATGGTTGCCTACCCTATAAACGGGTCCCTATGGCATGTGTGTATTGAGGAAGTTGGACTCCACACCAAATTACGGTTTAGTTGGAAAAGTGGAGCAGCGCACCCCATATTGCCAGACTAGCTAGCACACGACAACATAATTTAATTATTAACTTATAAATATTTTATAACCGAATATTTTTAATTAAAAATATTACGGAGCCTGTGGATAATGAGTGAAACAATTCTGAAGCAATAGAATTGTAATGATTTTGAAATTATTAACTAAATTTTCAGAGAAATGTAATTTCATGAAATAAATTCCTTTATATCATTTAAATATTAGTTATTAGATTACATTTCTTGTCATAAAGATTTGAAGACTGAAATCCACATTCCACTATATCTATGAGAGCAATTCATCGAAATATAATGAAAGATATTTAAAGCTAATCAAAATTAATTTGATAGTTTTAAATACATATATCAAAATTTTATGCGTAAATTATATTTTAAGTTTTTATAAAATATAGTATACAACATTGGATTAAATATATTTTCTATGTAATTAAAATTAATAACTCACAAAAAAATTATGCACACACAAATATTTTATTTTCTATGTCATACACATTACAAATTATATTCTCACAATTAGTATCCATATCGAGAATATCCCAATCCTCCCAAAGTACTTAAGCCATAGCCACCATATCCGCCATATGCTCCTCCATATCCGTTATAAGCTCCACCATATCCATTGTAAGCTCCTCCATATCCATTGTAAGCTCCTCCATATCCATTATAAGCTCCACCAAATCCTAATCCTTGACCACCTCCATATCCGTAACCCAATCCTCCATATCCGTATCCGGCAACTGCAG
>JAJQOW010000051.1:0-22500 GCA_037975125.1 Latrodectus hesperus | reverse complement strand
CGAGAATTACCATAAATGCATTTTTCCACCGAAAGATTTCAACATTTGCTCAAATAATGAAAAATATTTTAATAGAAAAATAATGATATAAATTGCATTACATTTTAAAATAATCTTTTTCTATTCTGCATAAATTATTAGAAAAAAAACTAGTTCAATATCTGTAATAGACCCTACATATATTTAAAAAATTAATTGAAAAGAAAAGCACATTTTTAAAATGAAGTTTTTAAAGATTTATTAGGCTTAATACACATTCTCAAGAAAGAAATAAAAACCATTTCTTGTTTATTAAGCTTAAGGTACATATTTTGTGCAAACAAAATAAATATAAGGTAATTAATTTGTCAGAAAGTTTATCCTAAAAATGTTTTTTAAAAATAATTGCGAAAGATATTAGAAGCGTTTTAACATAATGTAAATTTTACTTTAACATGTATTTTATAATATAATAGTATACTAAATAAATTTATTTAAATTATGATATAAAGTTTAAGTAGATATAAAAATGAAAAAGTTTTTTATATCCTACCTTAGAAATCATAATGGACGTTTTTGAATCAATTGTATCAATCTTAAAACATGCGAACATTTTTATACTCAGCGAAGAAAAGGAATTTTGGAATTATTTAGATTAATCTTTATGCTTGGTGAATATCGAGAATTAAGTAATTGAGTTTATTATATCTGCGGGCTACTTTGTCTTCAAGCATTATAGATTACAAAGTCAAGGTTGTGTTGAAACATTTTATAGCTTTTTAAAAAGCGAAAGTCATTCTTTAATCTCTCTTTCACTGAATGCAGAAATTCGGAATTAATTTAATTCTGTAACTAATGATAATTTTAGAACTTCGAAATGGAGAAATTTTTACACTGATTTCTTTACGAGCTACAGTTTCATTTTAACTGAATTGGACTTTTTAATTAGGAAGCCAGTTATACCTAATTAACACACACACACACATATATATAGTTAATAGTATATTTTATAAAATACAATGAAAAATGCCAAATGGGGAATAGTACATTGAAAATACTAAATAGAAAATAATACATTGAAAATACTAAATGGAAAGCAATACATTGAAAATACTTGGAAGAATTTTCAAATCAAAATATGAAGGAAAATATCAATGAAAGATAGATATAAAATGGAATGAAGTACCAATATGGCCAGCTTCGTCAGGGGGTGTTGTTACTTCATTCCATTTTATATCTATTTTTCATTGATATTTTCCTTGATATTTTATTTGAAAATTCTACCAAGTATTTTCAATGTATTGCTTTCCATTTAGCATTTTCAATGTATTGCTTTCCATTTAGTATTTTCAATGTATTGCTTTCCATTAGTATTTTCAATGTATTGCTTTCTATTTAGTATTTTCAGTGTATTGCTTTCCATTTAGTATTTTCAATGTATTGCTTTCCATTTAGTATTTTCAATGTATTGCTTTCCATTTAGTATTTTCAATGTATTGCTTTCCATTTAGTATTTTCAATGTATTGCTTTCCATTTAGTATTTTCAATGTATTGTTTTCCATTTAGTATTTTCAATGTATTGTTTTCTATTTAGTATTTTCAATGTACTATTCTCCATTTGGCATTTTTCATTGTATTTTATAAAATATACTATTAACTATATCTTAATAATACTATTCTAGCTGCTATTGTGCTAAATGTATTGCTAAATATTAATGTTTTTTATATATTTTTGCGCTTTTCAGTTCCATATCTAGCTTTGCATTTTATATATATATATATATATATATATATATATATATATATATATATATATATATATATATATATATATATATATATATATATATATATATATATATATATATACAGAGAGAGAGCAATTTATGCATAATAAATATTCATAAATTTATCCTAAAATGTAACATATTTGGTTTTAAAAAATGAATGACAAAAGTAAATATTGGGCTTATATCCTCCACCTAAGGGCCGAGCTGGCAGCCGAATGGGTAGCGCTTATGCTTTCGGTTCAACAGTTCATGGGATCGAATCCTACCTTGGGCATGGATGTTTGTAGTGGTTCAGATTCCACTTTAAACCGTAGGTCCCGTTCTAATTAGCCCTCGTGTTCAAAAAATGACTGTTGAGCGACAAACAAACCAAACCTCCACCTAAGGTAGTTTTAATTAATTAAATGTACCTTTTATATAGGCTATATTTATAAATTTAAATAAGAGATATAATCTTATCTCAGCTAATTTCACTTTTTACATTTTCAAATGCTAATTGTTAAATATAGAGTGTTTTCTTCCACATTTAATGCAAAATACTTATAAATACGTAACAAATTCTTCCCATTTTAAAAATAAATGGTTAAAATGTCGATGCATTCAGATGATACACCAAATTTATCAAAATAATTATAAAGTTAATAATAGTTAATAATAGCATAATAAAGTTAATAATAGCATAAAAGAATGTGTAAAAGTGTTGATTCTCCAATGTTTAGTTTTATTTAATTTTAATTTGTTTCCATGGAATGGAATAATCTTAATAATTTTATATGTCATTACAAATTTTGTATCAGAAATCTCCTAATGATAGTAATATTGAATTTTTGGTTCATACTTTTACCAACGTACAACGTATTTTCCAACATTTCCCTCATAAACATTAATTGCTTGTATTTAATATGTTATTAAAATTTATGTTTGTTCACAGAATTTTTGACCTCAAATCTTTTATGTAGGAATTGACGCATGAACGGCAAAGGTATCAAAAACCAAAAGTTATTTCGGGAAAATACTTGCATACATACATAATTTATTTGATTCATGTTTGAAACTCCCTACATATTTTACTAATATAGTACTTTTGAAAGTTATTACTAAAAATTGTGTGAAACATAATACAGATGATACTATATTTATTTATATACTGTATGTCCACTAAAGTCCCTTGCCACCCTCTTAAACTCGGAACGGCTGCTGCTATATTCATAAAAGTGGTGTGTAGGTATAGTAAAGCAGCCATGTGCTACTGAATGAAACTACCAACCGCGCCACCTGGTGGAAAATTGTGGAGTTAGCATTAGTAATTCGAAAACGGAACGAGATAGGTAAAGAAAGTGATTTACGGTGTTGTAGAGCATCCTCCATTTAGTACGAAAAGATACCTTGTTGGCATTAATGTGAAGAATACAATGGTTAATACGCGCATTTGTTTCGTGCTGTGACGTGGCACATCGTACGTGTGCATATTTGAAAAATCGTTTTCGTTATTACATTTTCCACTTTTATTTCAAAATGAGAAGAAAGGAAGTATTAAAAATAATTCCAACAATTTGTATGAAGTATGCAAATACGTAAGAAACGTCACGCCTGTTCACCTGAGACAGCTATAAAAGAGACATCTTCTTGGATCTGTAGTATGTTGATGCTCATGGTCATGGCTAAGTATTCCAAAGCTGAGTATTGTGAGATAGTTTTACTATACGGTGAATGTCGACGCAAGGCACGATCAGCAGCAAGGTTGTACCACCAACGTTTCCATGCAGGTCCGCATCCTTCTCATCAAACCATTCTAACTGTTGTAAAACGTTTAAGGGAGACAGTGTGCTTTACTAGTCGACCTCGATCTGGCAGACCAGCTAAGGTAGGACGGTAAGTTCAACCAGATGAGGTATTATCATATGCCGTCGCATGTCCGAAACACAGCGTAAGAGAGATCAGTCAACACAGTGGTTTCTCCAAAAGTCAGGTTTAGAAACTCCTAAGCGAATCAGGTGCTCATCCATCCCGACCAACGCCTGAACAGGTTTTTAGTGGACGGGGATGCCAAGCGACGCTATGCATGGTGCAACTTCGTCATGAATCAGATACAGGTCCAGCCACCATCCTTGGCAGATATAATGTGGACGGATGAGGCATGCTTTTCACGGAATGGCATGTACAATTGGCTAAGCACCCATTACTGAGCGCTGGAAAATCCTAAATGTTTCGTCGACGTTCGATATCAAATGCGGTATGCTATTAACGTTTGGTGTGCAATTTACAATAACAAGCTGATATGCCCAATATTTTACAATGGCACGTTAATAGGTGCACGATATTTACAATTGCTACAGAAGGTAATACCCGATTTTGTGGAGAACCTGCCGTTGTTTAATCTTAAGAATCTATGGTTTCAACATGACGACGCGCCTGTTCACAAGACATCTCCAGTGAAGCAGTACCTCGTCAAGGAATTTGGCAACCAAATACTAGGGTATGGTGGTTTCGAAGAGTGGCCTCCACGTTCTCCTGATCTGACTCCACTGGACTTTTTCCTGTAGGGATACTTGAAACAGCAGGTGTAAGCGACCCCTTCACAAAAATTGCAGGACCATAAACGACACATTACGGTCGCATGTTCCAACGTGTGCAACGTGATCTTCAAGCAATGATCCAAATGTGCATTGCAGCTGACTGCGAAAAGTTTGAACGTCTTAAATGAAGTATATTGTTATAACTATTTGTTTTTTTTCTTCTTTCTTTGATCGTTTTGTCACGTCACAGCACGAAACAACAAATGCGCGTTTTAACCGTTGTATTCTTCTCAGTAATGCCTACAAGGTATCTTTTTGTACTAAATCAAAGGTGCTCTACAACTTTGTAAATCACTTTCTCTCTCCATCTCGTTCCGTTTTCGAGATAGGAATGCTATTTCCGCAGTTTTCCACCAGGTGGCGCAGTAGTCTGTTTCATTCAGTGGCGCATGGCTACTTTACTATACCTAGATACCACTTTCATAAATATAGTAGCAGCCGTTCCGAAGTTAAGAGGGTGGCAAGGGACTTAAGTGGACATACTGTATAGTTTGGCCGGTTTTTCCCTTGTAAACACAGGTTCGCTTTTTAACTTAAAGTGATGGTTTCAGTCATATGAATAAGTTTCAAACCCGTAACGTAACCAGAAAGTCAGACTAGCTATTGATCACATGACTGAGTTTCATACATGAAATTGTGACCAACTGAGTCTCAGACCAAACAAAAGTTTCATTCATGAAATTGTGAGTACTCGGTTATCAAACCATGGAATCAGATCGTAATGAATAAATTAATTTCACACGTGAAATTGTGACCAACCTTTGGTCTAGGACAATAATTATTGAGGTATAGAAAATTGGAAAATGAGCTTATTTCAGGCGATGCCATTATTTAACAAGAAGGACATTGCATAACAATCTTCTGTTTAATAAGCTGTAATCGGGTGATACATATTATGATCTGTGGGTCTTTAATGTTTTATTGGGAAACTAAACACAACACATGTTTGTCCTCAAAAGTATTCCTAATAGCACTCCCCGAATTAATGATTGGTAAATGTCAAGACTAACTGAGCACTTTTAAGGTGTAACAAGAAATTAACAGCATTGCGCTACTACATAACAGCTGACACAAAAGAACATGCATTGCAGAAAATGAACCAATCGAGCACTAGTACCATAGTAATTGAACATGACTTGTATGCAAAACACGAAATGACTATACATATTCCACACTGACATATTGCTAACCTAGTGTATCCAAAGAACACATTTGCTTCTTTCTAAAAATTAATAATACTTTCTTTAATAATGCCTTAACATCATTATTCGTTTTTTTTTTCTTTTATTCGTTTCTTACGTAAATACTATATTATGCGATTTGATATTTTCATATGGTTTCATTAGTAAAATGTACTCACCGAAATCTGATAGAATTAAACGTTTTAATTTTTATACGACCTTAATAATATCTCAAATATCCTGAAACATATTCTATAAAATTGGCAAAATACAACATATGATATTAACTTTAATAGGATAAATAGAGTTGGAAAATTGGACAAGTGATAGAGTATATAAGGCCACATACTGATTCATAATATGGAACATCATAAGACTAATTACATCTTTTGGAAAGAAAAAAATTATCTGGAGGAAGAACATAATTTTTATCATAACTGATATAATAACTTCCTAATAACATTTATGATTATTGTTTTGAAAAGATCGTAAAGATTACAAACGTTTTACTTACTTCTTAACAAAGACATACATTTTTAGAAAGCAAAAAGACTTTGAAAACACTACGAGATTCTTACTTATTTCATTTTAAGTATTCTCAAAAATCATAAAAATCTTTCCATGGCAAATCTTTTTAGAGTTTTATTATGAGAGACTTGCGGAATTTTTCAGCTATCGAAATCTCTTAAATTACGGTGCTCTTGAAGATGTTATTTTATAGTTCTACAAACTATTTCAGTACCAATTTTTAATCATCATGCATTAGAGTTAACTTCATGCACCAGTATTGATTTTTTTCAAAATAAAATGTACTTCGCAAAATCCAAGAAACATTCTTTAAGTTACCATAAATTTATTGCTCCATTCACATTATCATCACTTCATAAAAAGTACTTAGAACTTAAATAATTTCAAAACGATGAGATTTCTCAATTCCTTTATGTTTTAGCTTATTTATGCTATCAGAAACCACTTTAGAGGAATTATTTTCAAGAGTAGTATAAATTTATCAAGGAATATCTATTAATTATTTTTGCATAACTATTATTTGCAACTGTATTTGATATTCATGTAAAAGATGATTGGGGAAAATAGGGGGAGGATGTCAGTTTTGTTGCTATCTCTTCAGTTTGCATCAAAAGTGCTTTATAGGATTTCAAACAAAAATCTGTTGACATTGTTTGTCTACAGATAATTTTATTTTCTCACATTTTTATATTCTCACATTGATCGTGAATTTTTGTTGTTGTTACTAATGGCACTTGGACAAGCCAGGCTCGCTATGCCTCGGCTATGCGAATTTAAATCATTTGGGAGCGTCTTTCGTTTAATCAGAGCACCATAGAGGTGAAAGTACGAATTTTGCTCTTTCAAATCCTCCGATAGATGGCAGCACCAGAGGATCTACTCCCTCAATTTAGGCATTGATCTGAAGGGGGAGTAAATTTCTCCAGACCATTGCACCCATGGTAACTGCTCAACGACTGACCACAGAACTTTCGAATCCACAGATTTAACGAAAACGTATATCGCATGCACTCGGTGGGTCTTTGGCGGCATTGGGAATCGAACCCCACCTTTCCGAATGTAAGGCCGTTACCCTAACCACTAGGCTACCACGGCCCTCGTGATATTTTAATAACATTAATCTTTATAATTAGGCTAAGTCAAATGATGCAGAATATCATTTGGGGATAGCATAGGTATAACAATAACTTATCCAATGGCTGAAACCAATTGTGAAGAGTCTTATCAACTTGAATTTTCTAGAGTTATTTTTCATGGATAGTTACATTCACGTATCAAAGAAGAAAAATATCCTAAAATCTTCAAAGTAACCCTTTGAATAAATTACATTCAGAAATAAATTATCCATCTAATGAATCAATAGTAACTGCGAATAAATAGGGACCTTACCCTGTAAAGAATATTGTTTACGATTAAGCCTCAGAAAATCTTACTAATGAAATGCATCGCTGAATTGATGCCACCACATGCCTTCTGATTGAGTAATAACCAGATAAAACAATCTCATATGATAATGGACCTTGTACCAAACTTCCTTACAGGAATTACATTAGGTGAAAAATATTGTTCTTTCGGTTGTTACAATTGAAAAAGTCAACTGTCAGACTACAAAAAAAATATTTTAATTCTTCCCTTCCGAAATCAGTTTTCCATTCTTCAATTGCACAGGAACAATATATAATACATCGATGTTCAAGGTATATTGAATTCCATTTTACAAGATATGTTTTATCCTTGTTTAAAGATTTTTATCCCAAAACATTAAATCAGTAGATCTGTTGAGAAAAAGTTCCTTACTTAAATTGACCCTTTACACACTTCCAACATTTTATTTTACACCAGATGAACTTTAAATTTTCTGTATAACATTACATTTATTTTTCTCTTCTGATATTTGTTTTAATTATCACAAGGATTGCTTTTTATCCCTGAGGTTAGAGTTTTTTCTAACTTTAGATTTGAAATTAAAGTCTAGAAAGGTTAACATTGCACAGAAAGTTTATATAAATTGCTTCCCATGACAAACAAATGTTAGAAACTGATAGGACTTACATGTAGAGGTTATTGTTCAAGAATTCATAAGCAATTCACACACATTTCTTTATACATTATTCTCAGCATATCATTTGATAAACTCAATGTTAAAAGAGAAATTCTAGTTTTAATAAATTATTAAAATAGTCTTCCATTAAATGTTTGTCAGTGTTATGTTGATTAATATTAAGAAAAAATAAGAGAAAATATGCGTATTCATATCAGTATAAAAAGGCTTGTGTTTCTATAATAAAACATAAATACAGCTGATAAATTTTTTCGGGTGTATATTCTCGTGGATTATTGAAAATAATCCTCGAAATTTTTACTTTTGAGCAAAACTAAATTTTATTTAATGTTCATTAATAGAAGCTTCAAATTTTATAACTTTTTGTCAAGAAGATATTACTTGCTGTTTTTCCACTCTAATCCATGATCTTATGAAACTTTGAATCAGAAAAGTATTTTTAAGTAGTAAAATATTTTGTGCTCTAATGTATTTTCCTTCTTGCAGTTTTATAAAAATTATACAGGTATTATTTTGAATTTGACATTTATGAATGACATGCAACAAAAATTTAGCAACATATTCGTTAACAATTTACTTTATCTCTAAGAAGAGTTAAATAATATTAAGAAGTTATGATATATATATATATATATATATATATATATATATATATATATATATATATATATATATATATATATATATATATATACAGTGAGACCTCGTTACAACAATATTTTAGGGACCAAATAAATATATTGTTGTAGAGAGGCATATTGTTATATCGAGGGTTCACATATTTTGAGCATTTAATAAGAGTTTTTTTTTTATTATTATTAGTTTAAGTTGCATAACATACTACTTTTAAGTCTATATTTAGAAGAAATTAATTTGTAAAATACCAATAATAGTGATTTAAATACTAAAAAAATAAATAAATAAGATAAATTCAGAAAATAAGCACAGAAATATTCACATAACTGAAAACACTTTCTATTGAAAATAATCCAATATTTTTATTTGTTTATTCATTTTTTTAACTGTTAAGTTCACCAATACTGTATGCATTGAGTCTAGTGCACGAAAATGTTCTTCATTTATCGACGGAAGGCCTGAAAAAAATGTCCGTAGAGAATTCACAGATTGAAGAGCTTCATGGGATGACAATAAGGACTGCGATGGACCTGTATTATCATCATCATCAATATCATCATCATCTTCACCATTGTTTCCTATCTCATCAGTAATTTCAGAAAGAATATTTTCATCAGTAACTCCTGCGAAAATCATAAGATCATCATCTGCTGTTAAATAGTCTTCTATACTAATTCCAAACTTTTTACCGCTTGTTTCCTCAAGTTGGGATACGGATTTTTTGATGTGCAAAACACATTCTTGATCATCTAAGAGATCATTGGTTATGTAATTTTCATCATTATCAGATTTATTATTTTCCATAACACAAAGACCGGCCTTTTTCAAGCAATTCCGAATGGTTTTTTCTGTTACTTCCCACCAACTTCCAGCAATATTGTCACACGCTTCCTTGACATTTACAGCTTTGAAAGGGTCTTCTACTTTATTTTCAAAGTTTACAAGTATGGAGTACACCAACCGTTTTCTGTAATATCCTTTGAAGCACTTAATTATGCCCATATCAAGAGGCTGTAGAATTGAAGTGCAATTGGCAGGGAAAAAAGCAATTTCGATATTTTGTAGCTTTGGGAATGACGTGTGAGCCCCGCAGTTATCTATCAACAAAACGATTTTTTTCTTTCTCTTCTTCATTTCATTGTCTAACTTCTGTAACCATTCGTAAAAAAATTTAGACGTCATCCAAGCCTTCTTATTTGCTTTATACTCCACGGGAAGACTTTTCACGTTCTTAAAGCACCTTGGCTTCAATGATTTACCAATGACGAGAGGTTGTATTCTATGCGATCCTGTGCTATTTGTACACAGAAGAACAGTGAGTCTCTGCTTTGATTTCTTCCCTCCATAACATTTTTCATGCCAATGTTCGATCGGGTTGGCGTTGGAAAAACAGCCCAGCTTCATCTGCATTATAAATGTCTTCTGGAGCATACTTTTCTAAGATTTCTTTCATCTTGTTTTGCCGCAATTCATTTGCGTCGTTTATCGGGGCTGACTTTTTCGCTCCGTGAACTTCTTGGAAAGTTATTCCATGACGATCTCGAAAACGCATTAACCAACCATTGCTAGCTTTGAAAGTTTCGTCCCCTAGCATTGTTGCACATTTCCGTGCTTTTGCACATAATAAAGGTCCATTTATTGGGACATAAGTCGCTCTCATCTCTTGAAACCATTTTAAAACAGCAGCATCAATGTTTGCATTTGTCGCAACTTTCAGTCGTTTTCGCTCTGGGTTAATTTCATTTGAAGTTACTGCATCTTCGATTTGCTTTCTCTTCTTTAGGAACGTTGCAACTGTAGATTGCGATAATCCATGTTTCTTAGCCGCATCAATCTGCTTCATTCCCTCATCAATATCATTGATAACGTTCAGTTTATCTCGAAAACCATTCGGTCTTGTGATTCTGTTCTTCACACCGAACACCACCATTAAATCCCAAAAAGACTACAAAACAACCTTTGAACTCACTAGTGTGTTGTAAAAGCTTTTTATTTTTTGTCCAAATAATACTGAAATTTAGATTGAAAAAATCGTTTTACAGAGGTTTATTGTTCTAGAGAATATCGCAATATTGAGGGGAGATTAACATTAGTTTATATGCAAAATCACTGGGACCACAAAACATTATTGTAGTAGAGGGAGTTATTGTTGTATCGGGTATCGTTGTAGCGATATATTGCGATGTTTACTGTATATATATATATATATATATATATATATATATATATATATATATATACGTATATACGTGTTGTAAATATTTAAACAAAACGCTTATTGCAAAAATCGACAGGAATATTTATTTCAGCTTTCAATGTAAAGATACATAGAGAAATAACTGTCCACATTTGCAAATAATTATTTTTGATATATTTCTTTCTTTCTTTTATACGGGAATTTCTAATTTTTTATTAACTTATTAGAAGCTTATATATATATTTTCCAACGGCGGGTACTTGGATGACGAAATCTATGCCACAACAAGGCCAGAGACTGCTACTCATTTGTCGTTACCCAGCGGGCACCTGTGAACCAAATCACGGAGGCGAGTAGCGTTACCCGCGTCATACCATCACAAACCCGTTTATAGGGTGGTCCACATTCGCGGATCATCGCAGAAGAAAGGACAGAAAAACACAGTGAGAACAGAGAAAGAAAGTAACATCCATGCCCGAACCGGGATTCGAATCTGGGACCCATTAGAAGCTTATATTTAAACAGCCCTTTTTCATGTAACATTTAAATAGGAAACTTGTTGATTTTTTATATATTTTTAGCTGAAGTTTTTACTGTCATTAATAAGGTGGCGGTATGCTTTCCTTTATATTTCTAATATTATTTCTTTGAAATGATTGCGGTAGAATACAAGAATTCATATTTATATATAAATACAATGATTTGGTAGATGAATGGTCTTCAAATTTACAATTCGGAAATTCGTTCTCCACTTCATGCTGAGCGGAAGTGGGATCAGAACTATTAGCATTCTGACTTCATTTAAACGTTGTTCTGACTTCAATATTTGAAATGATTCGGTAACCGTCTTAAGTTGTAGGTACCTATGGAAATAACCCTCGTGTGTAAAAGGTTACAGTAGAGTTAATTTATCACTTCGTGTTTAGAAATTTTCAATCTCCATCAAAATATATTTTAAGCAATTAATTCCCATATGACTAGTTTCAATTTGCACACGGTATGTAAAAAGTGTCATGTTGTTGTCGTGTGCTAGCTCGGCTGGCAATATGGGGTGCGTTGCTCCTGCTTTTTCAACTGAACCATATTTTGGTGTGGAGTCCGACTTCTTCAGTACACACATGCCATAGGGACCCGTTTATAGGGTAGGCAACCATTCACACCTCATTCATACAAGGAAAGGACAAAGACAGGATAGATAAAGCGAGAAAGCACATCCATGCTTGAACTGGGAATCGAACCCAGGACCTCCCTATCCGTTGTCAGGCAGTCTGAAATATACTTCTTGATTTCTTAAAATGCTCTTTTAATTCAATTTGCCATAACGAATAACGCAAATTATACGTAACCTCAAACGGTGTAAAGTCATGAAGTTACAACTTGTTTTGTTATTACAATTCATTAATATATTTTCGTAGTTAAAATTTTATTTATAATGGAGCTAAAAATTTTATTAATCAGACGTCATTAGTATCAGTTAATGGAATTATATCAAATACAATAATGGTGAAGTCCATTATTACCATTTACCACAAAGACAAGATAGATAGAGAGAGAAAGTATATCCATGTCCAAACCGGAATTCGAACCCAGAACCTCCCTATCCGCAGTCAGGAACTCTGACCACTCGACAGGGCTGGCGACATGTAAAGTGTCATAAAGCAATGAACCTAATTCGATAATATGAAAAATAAACAAATATGAACGAATTGTACATGAGTTACAGAGAAACTGCGATATTTTAAAATAAGTATTTTCATGGAAAGAGAACTTTCAATTGAAATAAAAAATTCAATGATTCAAAATATTCATATTATCACATGCGTTTTCATTCATCATTTAGAAAATATTATTTTATTTATTGACAGTTTTATTTTATATTTATCGATTAAAACTTTCTTTCATTGATAATACCTTTAATAATTGCTTTAAATTAAAGAATAGCAAGCTTATATACTTTTTGACTGTTAAAATTTGTTGTGAATTTAATATCTGATATAATTAATAGGCATTAATCTATGTGGATTTCGTGAATGTTTTTATTAAAAATCAAAAGAGAACTCCTTCTGTTAAAAGAATTCTTTCCAAAACAACAAATAAAATAACTCAAACTTTGTAAAAAAAATGTATCGTAAAATTATCAAATATAATTACAATTTGTATATAGTAGAAAAAATATTTTATCAAAAAAAAATATGTTAGGACAATATTTAAGAACCTGTGCTTTTACATACATATTGCTACAGTTGCTTAAAAACCCATTTTCAAATTTTTTATGTATGATGCTTTGTTGTGCTCAAAATAACTACCTATAATAACCCCCTCATGTTAATTTAAACTACAGTAGTAATAGCATTTTTTTTATAGAAAATTGATAAGGTACGTCAATGAAGATATTTTATTATATTACAGTGTTTCAGCTTTTCCATGCATGTTGCTACAGCTCTATTAATATAATTTATTGTTAATAGTTTATTTTCCCTCTTTAAAGGACTTTGTTGTGTTCAAAAATTAACCAACTATAAAACCTCATATTTATTTATACTATAGTAGTAATTACAGTTTATGGGAGCCGTGGTAGCCTAGTGACTAGGGTATCGGCCTTCCATCCGGAAGGACGGGGTTCGATTCCCAATGCCGCCAAAGACTCACCGAGTACATGCGATATACGTGCTCGTTAAATCTGTGGAATCGAAAGTCCTGTGGTCGGTTGTTGAGCAGTTACCGTGGATGCAATGGTCTGGAGAAATTTACTCCCCCTTCAGATCAATGCCAAAATTGAGGGAGTAGATACTCTAGTTCTGCCATCTATCGGATGATTTGAAGAGCAAAAGTCGTACTTTCACATTTTCATGGTGCTTTGATTAAGCGAAAGACAATTGACTTAAATTCGCAGAGCCGAGGCATAGCTAGCTTGGCTAGTCCAAGTGCCATTAGTAACAACAACAACAGTTTATGGAGAGTTGGGGATATACCTCTCACAAATATAGCTTGTGCACTTATACTTTGAAAGTATGAAATTTAATAAACATATTTATTTTATAACGTGAATGTGATAAAAATTAAGTTATGAAATTGATAATTTTTCTCTTAAAAATTTTGGTATTTAGTTTGGGACATAGTGAAAACTTATTTCTTTTAGACTGTTAAAAGATTCAATAAATATTTAAATATCTAGTTTGATTTACAGAATAAACTAAATTATAAATATAATATGCCGACCGATGGCTGAGTGGTTAGCGTTCCTGACTTTTGAGCTATGGGTCATGGGTTCGAATCCCGGTTCGAGCATGGAATGTACCTTCTTTCTCTGTTCTCTTTGTGTTTCTCTGTCCTTTCTTCTGTGATGATATGTGAATGTGACCCACCTTATAAACGGGTTTGTGGTGGTATGGCGCGGGTAACGCTACTCGCCTCCGTGACTTGGTTCACAGGTGCCCGCTGGGTAACGACAAATGAGTAGCAATTTCTGGCCTTGTTGTGGCATAGGGTTCGTCACTCACCGTGTGCCCGCCATTGGAAAAAAGTATATGAATATAATATGACAAAATGTTTATTGTTCAGTATTGAATATTATTAAATGAATGACATTAAATATGATTTTTCATTCATTTATAATAATATTGAAGTGCATAAAAATATTAACCATCATAATAAAAGGCTTACAATTATATCGTATTAAAATATAATTGTGTCGTTGATTCACTCTTATACTTTCTTATAGTGTCTTCATATATTACAAAGAGTTATAATAGAATTCAATTGTTATACAATTCAAATTTAACTCTAATAAAGAAATGTGAAATTTATCAACACAAGTTTCATGTTATTAATCCTATAGTTTATAGAATTAAATTTTCAAAATCTTAATTTTTTGCCTAAAATTACTCATGTTTAAATTCTTATTATGTATATTTTGTAATAATGAGAACTCATAAATTTTCAATGTATCTTACTATAAAGTATATTTTAAAAGTTTTTAAAAGTTAAAATTTAATAGTTTCAATAAAATAGACAACGTTACAATCCATTTTATTTACAGAAATTTAGTACTCGAAACCAATGAAAAATAAATGTTAAACAATAGAAATAATCGGAATAATGAAAGAAACAGAAATGGATCCGGAATGTATTCAAGTTCTTATTGGCTTCAGATATTTATGACCTCAGATAACAATGTTTTATATACGTCATACAACGAAATAGTATTGAGATGGCATTTGTACTTTGAGTCAGAGTCGTATATCCAACCTTTCTACGAATTTGCTGCCTTCCTGACCAAATCATTCACCTCATTATCCGTTACCTAATCCTCCATAATCCTATGCCAAATGATAGTGAAAATATTATCATTAAAATTTCGAAATAAAAGGGCGATAAGTTTGAATATTGATGCCGTCAATTTAACAGAATCACCAAAACCTATTTTTCATCCCAGCTAATTTATGAATTATGTTTTTGTAAGAAGTAAATACCAATAAAATCCCATTTAACGGACTTCTTATGGTAAATAAAATACCAATTATAATGAAAATAAAAAAAACATTTATATAAAAGTAAATATTATGTTTTAAATATTTTGTTGCTATTTTATTAAAAAATTTACTTTTATACTTAATTCCTTACAGTATAGTTTTTGCCCAATGAAAAATATATAAAATGAAAAATTCTAAGTTTAATCTATTTAATTTTTGAAAATGTTTGAAGTAAATTTAAAATAAATATGGCATTAAATTTAAAATGATTGGAAGAAATTAACAAACGCAGTTATATCACAACAAATATTTTATTTTTAATCATACATATAACAATTAGTATCCATATCGAGTATATCCCAATCCTCCCAAAACACCTAGGCCATATCCACCATAAGCTCCTCCATATCCATTGTAAGCTCCTCCATATCCATTGTAAGCTCCACCATATCCATTGTAAGCTCCTCCATATATATTGTATGCTCCACCATATCCTAATCCTTGACCTCCATATCCATAACCCAATCCTCCATATCCGTATCCGGCAACTGCAGCTGGAACTCCCAAAAGTCCCTCCTGTCCTGTGTGAGGGGCATTGGAGACGAGGTGAACAGCGGCTGGGTTCTGGTTGGCGGTGCCTGGCTCGTTGGTCTTCACCTGAGCTCTGAAGCCCCCGTGGTCAGCGACGTAGTTGACCTGTCTGTGGATGCCTCTGGCATCGGTGAATCCATAGCTGCCAGTCACGTGATGGCCTCCGGTTCCTGACTCCTCTCGGTGTTGTTCACCGTGGTGGTCCTTGATGCTGTATCCAAATTTATAAGGCTGGGGTGCATGATGAGCTTCGTACAAGCCATTTGCCTGTAGAAAGAAAGGATTAGCTTACATTTGAAAGAAAATTATCCATCTAACTTCAATATCTTAGACCGAAAGTCTTAGAAACTGCATTTTATGGAGCACAATTTTTAATCCAGCTTTTGTAGTAATCGAGATTGTTATCTTACTGTTGTAAGTATATTACTATTTTTTTCTGACATACTTGTGAAACAGTTGTTTTCGATATTATCTATCGTTTCTTATATTAAAGAAATTGTTAGGCAATGTTTTTTTTCTGAAAATACGTTGCCTATTACATAAAAAAACAATTCTCTGCATTATTCCATTGTCAATATTTAGTGATATGTTTTGAGGTAAATACTTCAGGGAAGCTTTGTATGATAAAGAACATTTAAAATTAGATATCCATTGGAAATAAAATAAATCAGTCACCAGTTAATAAAACATGCATTATAATCACTTCATATAGCTTATTAATCTACCTTATGTTTAATGAAATTAAGAATGAAATTTTATATAATTTATATAACCAATGATTTTTCCTTTAAAACTTTTTCCATTAAAATATGAGATTCATTTCAATTTCCTATGCCAAATTGAAACTACACTCTAATTTTACTTTTCCTCTTAATTTCAAGTTAGATTTAATCAAAATTGTTAATATGAAATGAAAAACATACAGGTAAAATAGGTTTTTGGAATCTGAATGCTACATACCAAAGTACACGTGACTAAAGATGCGATGAAGACAATCTGAAAAGAAATAGAGATTTTTTTACACATTATATTTTTTCGTTTACTTAATAGATAAAGCAGACAATTCATGTAATTAAAATATATAGTTAAATTGACATTAAAAATTTCGTTAATGAGTTTTTATATAGAAAATTTTACTTTTAAAACTAGGATTGCAAATAAAATTTACAATTTACGTTCAAGCTTTTCATTTTTAATATAAATTAAAAAATACCATTTCTGATGAAGAAAATGAAATCTGATGTAGAATTCACACACATGTTTAATTTTTAATAAGGAATAAAACTTAAAAGATTGGAAAATATTTTTATAAATACATTTTTACCTAAAAAAATTTATCTTCAAAAATTTACACAAATTAATTAAAATTTTTGATAAATATTTTATTTGTAAAAACACACTTACATTTCATGAAATTTTAATTTTTAAATTTGGAATTTTATAACAAAAAGGCATGAAAAAGTGTTAAAATAAATATGTTGGTAAATAACAAGCACTTCAAATTTAATTTGAAATTTTTCTATATTATTTTTGTTTTCTAGAAATGAATATTGTGTGTGTAAATAAAAAATATCTATAAACGTCGAAATTTAAATTTTCCATTATTTTGTTTACATTTAATACTTTTATATAAAATTTTAAATATACTAGTTATTTTAAGCAGATGTAATCATAAATGTTGATATTTGAATTTAATTAAAATTAAAAATGTTATAAACCAATATATATATATATATATATATATATATATATATATATATATATATATATATATATATATATATGCTTTAAATATATTTTATTTATGAAAAATTAAAAATTTAATATATGTGAAAAAATCGAGGTAATAATTTAAAAGGATATTGAAAAAATAAATATTTTGATGCATTTTATGTGTTATTAAAAATTAGGCTTTTATATAAATATAATAAAAAACATTTTCAATAGACATATAACATTAAAATATGAGTTTAAGTAAAATAAACATCATGAAAAAAGCGTTCCTTTAAATTCTTAATATATTTAGAAAATATTTCTTTTTTTTAATTTATATATATAAAAAAAATGTGTAATATAAAATATATAAATTTTTTTAATTTATATATTTTAAATATAAAATATATTTAAAAACATTTATAACAGATAAAATAATGAATTGTAGTTAATATAAAATTTAGAAGATAAACTCTTACATAAATATATGTATATGATACAGTTCATTTTAATATGTACTTTGATTTTAAAAAATCTACGACAAGAAAATAAAGTTTGATTCCTTAATGCTTACCTGAGAAATCATGTTTGAAGCTGTTTATTAACTACTTTGTCAATCTCGAAATATGTGAAAACCTTTTTATACTCCACAAAAAAGAAAGAATTTTGGAATTATTTAGTTTAAGCGTTATGGTTGATAAATTTCGAATTCCATTTCTAATACGATTGCTTTAGAGGGTTGCATTTTCAAAGAAGAAAGGATATCAAAGTCAAGGTTATCTTGAAAGAATTTTCATTTTTTTATAGCATTACAGCAGATTTTAAGAAATATTGTTTTAAATTTGAATAACAGGCTCATAATTTAATTGCTTCAGAACATAACTTTAATTTTGAAATTAAAACATTCACATAAAATATTTAACTTTGTTCATTAACATCAGTAGTTTTTATTTTTTTTAAAAGATTTTCCAAAAGCAAATCGATAAATTCCTCTTTTTTAGATTCACTGTGCTGCATATATATATTGTCATGTAATGTTTTTTTCCATATTTTAAAAGCAAAATTTGCAGTTTTATATGCGTATTAATGTCTAGTCTATCAAAGTATTTAAAATGAAATAAAAATTAAATGCATGAAAAAGTATTGCATTTACTAATGCATTATATAAGATGTAGTTTTAAAACAGCATTGCATATAGTGATCTGACAGGAAATTTGTTGAGTTAATAGCTGAATGATTATGGTTCTGGCTTTCAATTTATGGGTTTGATTTTACCTTAGGCGTACATTTTTGCAGTGGTCTATTGTTCACTTTAAATAATAGGTAATTGCTCATTTAATGCTCTGAAAAAATATCACTTTGTATTGTTGTTCGTCAGATAATTTCTATAGTACTCATTTTCTAATATAAAGTAGAATAATGACTAAACTTTCAAAATATATCATTCGTAAATGCTTATAAATTAAGTATTCCAACAATATTTAACACCAATATGTGGTATGTAAAAAAAATGTTATTTGCTTTTCTTAAATATGAAAGCTAGAAAGCACTATTTTTTCTTCGTATTTAAATTGTAAAAGTGTAATTTTTTTATATAAATTGTTCTAGAATACATGGCTCAAAAGTACATTGGATGCAAAAGGTATTAATAATTCCTTGTTTGAAAGTATTAGCTTACATGATACATAAGATACAATAGAAGTAATATATACTTAAGTAGGAAAGCAAGACAAAATTTTATTTTATAAAAATATTACTTCATTATGCCGCTTACCCTGTGTAGTAGTCAGGAAGCCTGACTGCGGATAGGGAGGTCCTGGGTTCGAATCCCAGTTCGGAAAAATTTTTTTTTAGCGTTTATACTCACAAATTAAAAATCATACTTGAAATCTCGTATTTTTTAAAAATAGTCTAGTATTCTATTAAATACGATATTATACTGATTGAATTTAAAATTTTAGTTTAAATCTGTTTTAAATAAATACATTATTCTATTTTGTGCCGCCCAACTTGTCTAGTGGTCAGTGTGCCTGACTGCGGATAAGGAGTTCTTGGGTTCGAATCCTGGTTCGGGCATGGATGTATTTCCTCTCTTTCTCTATCCTGTCTTTGTCCTTTCTTTGTATGAATGGTTGCCTACCCTATAAACGGGTTCCTATGGCATGTGTGTACTGAGGAAATCGGACTCCACACCAAAATATCGTTCAGTGGAAAAAGTGGAGCAGCACACCCCATATTGTCAGCCTGGCTGGCACAAGACAACAAAAAACATCACTTCAATATATCGAGAAAAAAGAACAAAACATTCTTGTAACAAAATCATTCATTCCAAATAATAATAATAGTCAATATTCAACTTATACCAGCAGCATGTAAAAGATGCTGACATCTAAGGTACTTTCATTTTTTTTATTTGCTGTCGTTTATATTTTGCATCCATTAAATTAGAACTTTAGTGGAAATATTTCTGCAAAAGTACCGATTAAAGCTATATTTGTATGGAATTTCATTGTTGCTGAAAGCCAAATGAAATGTATGCTTCAACATTTTTTTCGAAACAATGTCCGGCACAGGTGCCGTATAATCAATTCGCCAAATTCTGAGATTGGCGATTTTTTGGCGGATTTTCTTATGTATCTGGCAACCTTGTTTTTGTTACATCATACATATGGATACCTATAAGAATTATGCGAAAAATTTTATTTTGGTAACCCTAGTATTTACGTCATCGCCCACGTCACGATACGTCATCTTGGCAACATTTCTTCATCGCCAAAAAAATTCACAATTTGGAATCATGGGTTATAAGGCATCTGTGCCCAATATCTGACTTTTGAAAACTGAGCTGGTAGTTGCATAGTTAGCGCTGTGGCCGTCAGCTAAAGAGTTTGTGTGTATTATTCCCTCTCAGTGTGAGAATGTTTACAGTGGTTCAGAATCTAATTAAAACTCTGGATACTTGCTTAATTATGTTTTGCGAAAAAAATAATGCTTGAAAGATAAACCTAAAACCTAAACCTAAATTCGAAGATTATTGGTTAAGGCAATGTTATGCACAACATATTTTGTATGAGATTTATCACTATTATATCCGGTTCACTATAAACTTTGTATTATTATATACTGGAATGAAAATGTTGTTTCTGTATTTAATTTTGAAGCATGTGTCTTAAATTGACATTAAATCTATGGATTTGTCAATTATCAAGGAATTTACAGTGTGGGTCAAATTATCTACTGAAGCTTAACTGCTTGTCCTTAAGAACTGGGCTCGATTTTCCTTTTAAGTTCATATGCTTACAGCAGTTTTTTTGAGATCGATCTCAAGCCTCTAGATCATGGGTTCCAAAACTTTTTTTTCTCGTGGACCACTTTCAAATTTTACTATTTTCGGTAGACCCCCCTGCTGCTACATTTCTACTGTATTCCCAAAACTCCTAAAAAATATCACCCTAAACTGGGATAAGAAGAAAAAAAGTAGCGCCTTTGCCTGTGTCCTATTTATTAAAATAATACTTGTGGTTCCACAAAATTATAAACATTTATTATTACAAACAATCAACAATTGACAACAATTAGCGGAACAAGTTCAGTATCCCCATACACTTGGCGACCGCGGCGAATTTTTTGTCACCAAGCTAGGCGCGCGTTTATTAGCACGGGAAATGTCCCGAAGTTCGATCGAAAAATAAGCATTTCAGAAAATTTAAAAAGGGAAATAAATATAAATAATGGACTTACTTGATATGAAGTTAAGCTGACATGCCGATTGGTATATTTATTTCGACATTTTGTTCGTTTGTCACCAGTGTCACATTTCCGTAAAAATTATTATCTTATTTTACAAAAAAAACCATGCAAAAAATATTTTTCAAATATATACATTTTTTAAAATTAAAAAAAAAACATGAATAAAATATTTTTTAAAATATATACACTTTTTAAGTAAATAAAAAAGAAACACGAATACAGTAAAAAAATACATGTAAGCAATAGAATTTAAATAAAATAATTACACCTTCTCCAAATCAGATTTCCGTTAAAAATTAATTAATATTTGCGAATCCTAAATCAATAATTTGGAATCCTGACTAATTTGAACTAAAAATATTCTATTAACAATTTTGGGTTTTCCAACTGTTTGTCTAGAGTTGGAAAAAGTAAAAAATGCGTCATTAATATCTTTAATTTTGCTAATATAATTTGTTGATATTTTTCAACACTTTTAACATGAGACATTTTTAATCAAAACAATAAAAGTATGATAATAAATTAAGAAAACGAAATAAAAAAAGAATATTTAACGATTTTAAATATATAAAATAAAATGTATCCTTTAATAAAAAAATATATATTAAAATTAAACCAAATAAAAATAATAATGAAAAAGAAATAGTAAAAAAGAAAAATTTACGATGTTTGGACACTGGCGACAACGAAACACAACAGCGGGAAATCCACTGATTCCAGCAGCAACAGTAAACAAAATTTAAATGACTACCAATTAAAACGTAGAACAATTAGCAAAGAAATTTCTGGAAAGTTCTCTAAGTGAAACTAAAAAAGCTATTGCCACTAAAAAAAGCACATATTTAACGTAAAAATTATTTAAAACACGAGAAAAACGGAATCTGGCAACGAAAAAATAATAATAGTAACAAAAACTAAATTTGTCAACACTACAATAAAAACAAAAGCTGAAATCGGCAACACTACTACGAAAACAACGGTTTCCAGATTTGGCGAGAAATCAGTGTATGGGGATGTTGAACTT